>RANY01000725.1:0-18632 GCA_009805235.1 Neurospora pannonica FGSC 7221 | reverse complement strand
AGGCCTGAGCAGAATGCAAATCCGTCAACCTCAGCAGAACCACACTTGATCAGGATATGGCGAGCCGCGGCAACTTCCTGAAGCACCTGCATCAATCTGTCAGTTTCCTTAGTCATAATACTTTGACATCAGTTCCCTTACCCAGATGCGCTGAAACCATGGTCGTTGAAGCAGTGTAAGGATTCCCGCTTTATTGTCTAATCGTCTTGTAGACAGCTCGGCTGCGATGCGTATTTCTTCGAGCGCTTGGTCGCTACCGGCTGTCTTCTCTCCAAGCCAAACAATTACGCGACTTGCTTTAGCGTAGATCTTCGCCATAGATTGAACTTGGTGTCCTTTTTCTTCTTCATCTTCTTGGTTGATGCAAACGGCATCTATCCATATAGTTCGTTCAATAGAGTGATCTCGAAGGTGTAACAGCGCTGCGTAAAGGTTTTCCCCGATGGCCAAGTCGCACCCGTTTATAAAGATGGAACAACGCTTGTCCCCAGAGCCCCATACGTAGGATAAGGCTTCGTACGGACGAGTGCCTTTTGAGTCCAATGTGGTGCAGAAGAGCCGACAGTATATTGCGGCGTCCTCGTTTTCATGCGGCAATAGTTGAAGCAAGCGAATATGGCCACGTGACATGGGAACGTTGTAATACAGATTCTTTACAGGTGTTAGCGTTATTCTGAAATGTCGTAGGGGGAAAAGAAGTGAGCCTACTTCCACCTGCTTCAGGCTTTGGACACCGGCGGACGTCTCTGTATCGGCAGAACTAGTAGTTGGAGCGGCTGGGAGCTGGAGAGCGGGCATACATGTAGCGGACATAGCAGTGGCGGCGGGGATTTGTTGCAGAGGTGCAGGGCGAGACTGCTCTTGGCCCTTATCGTCTTCCCAACCCTCCGTATTGTGCAGTCGTTGAGACATCGTAGCTTTAGGGAACGAAGGTCTTGAGCGAGGCGACATAGATGAGGCACTCGAGGATGATCGTGTTGTCCTGGAGGCAGCGAATGCTATACAGTTGACGATCAATGGATTGAGTTTGTAAAAATGCTGGAGATTCCTCTATCCTGCCCCCAAGGACAAAATAAAAAGAAACTAGAGCACTATTTTCTCAAGGCTATGGTTGAGGATGAGGCGTCGTGTTGAGTCTGTTTCTGTTTCACTATGTTAGGCGTAGGATGGCTGGCGGCTCCCTCCCAACTACACGCCAATGGCCCAAAGGACATTTCTTTTCTAGAGGCCGGGCATTCATGGACCCGGAAGGTTCAGGGCGCCAAGTCAATTGCCTGGGTTGGGCGAGGGTCGTGGCTTTCCGTCATGGGTCTACAGGATTGGCAATAGTGTACCAGCAGCGGCCTGGTAGCTTGCACCATTTATGAGCGCGTGGTGCGGGTAAGGCTGCAAATCTGAGTGGAACCTGCATGCTGTTAACAACCGAGCTGTTGTGATAGGCAGTGTTCTTAAGCGGACAATGCGTTGATGCCTTACTTTTCGTTTCCTTTGGGACCTGTGGGCGCATAGAACCGACACCAAGCGGCGATTGCACCGACCAGGAGACATAAGGTAACAGACGACAGGCTTCATCTGCCTAGTTCCTCATGCGTGCCCTTCCATCGTGATCAAATTGTCGTATGGATCACCAAACCGTGATCCTTCCTCGTGGCTGGGTCATTGAACCGTGGTCCTAGTCAGATCACCGAACCCTTCATCGGCCGATTGTCATTTATCATTTTTTGAAGTACATGCTGTTGCATGTAGATCTCTTCCTTTTGGAGTTGAGTAGGGCAGCAAAAATCAGCAAACTTCTAAGCGTCCAACAAGACAAGAGCGAGAGATTCCCTTGCCACGCTCTCAACAGACTCGGCGACTGGGCTGAGGTACTAGGAACCAATCAGGAATGGTCTTCTGACCGAGTGCAATCTTGGTGTTACCCGTGTAAAAAATCTAGCTGCAGTGTCAGGACGGTCAATTATATTAATCTTTTTAGCGCTGGCTCCCCACTCACCGTAATGCCTCCGTCCGAACGATATGGATACGGGAAGTTGTTGTTCAGTTTTTTAACCCTACCACGTGATTAAAAGACCCGGTTCATATCCTTCCGACTCCGATAGATAAGCTACCATATCGCCTGACTAGTAGTTGCGTCGGTGACGACCAGCGAATCCCAGGTGTTGTATGTTTTTTTTTTTTTTTGGATTTCCTTTCTTTTTCCCACCCTGTTCGACTTCCTCATCTTATTTTATTTTATTTTTCCCTTTTTTTTTTTTGCGGTCAACATCGGCATTCTGGAGATCTTTCGGTGAGAACCAAGTATGAAGATGGCTGAGACATGTTCCCCCATCTCGAGATTGAAGACCCCGTCCTTAAAAGGCTCCATGAGCGACACGGCGACGGAGCGGAGCGGAGATAAATTGCCAACTCAACTTCTCGTCACATCTTCTCTGCACTCCCTGCCTTGCGCAAACCAAAGTCAAATTTGTGTCGTGCCAGTGATTGGATCGAGGCTGAGGGGAAGGGATTTGCTGCGGGTTGTTATTGAGACGGGAAGACTTGGCGAAACGTTAAATCGATGTGCGACTTTTGATTGAGACGGGACGGAACTACCGACGTCAGTTGACTACAATTTCTGGTGCTGGTGAGGCAGATGACTTCGTGAACTCGGGCAGTTTTGAAGGATATCTGGAAATGCCTGCTTTCGAACAAAGGGGTGTTCCCTTTGCTCCCGCCTTGAAGTGCAGTTACGTACATAGAAATGTACATAACAATTCGGGGTTTGTCGCACAAGACTGCACTGCAGTGTCGAGCATCGAGGAGGTATCAAGTGGAAAGAAAGCTTCTGGTATTGAAGAGGCAGCAGAATCCCCCATTCTCTCTACTCCCATCACGTCATTCGACTTTTATATCCATTCAGCTTCCACGCCTTCCCGTCGACAACCGCCAAACTTCGCAAACTTTATTGATTGAACATTCCCGTCCCTTTTCGATTTCCAATCCTCCGATCGCTGAACTCCCACCTCCACCCTGGCCCGCTGTCCACTGCCCGCTCGGCCCCTCCTCTCCCGGGCCAGTAGGTCACCACCTCGGGGATACCGCCGGCGATAAGATTCCCCGCGCCAACTTGCACCATTCACCACCAACTTCCACAATGCACCAGGCTTCTTCGGCAGCTGCAAGCGAAGGATTATGCAAGCACTCACACTCACAGCAAACGTCTGGACGTTTGGCGGCGTGGTTGGTGATTGGGTTACAATGGGAGACGGAACATTTCCAATCTTTCTTTCAAGGATCCTGCCCTCTGAATGGAAGACGCCAACCAACGATCTCAGCGTCCATTGTATGCCGCATTGCTGCTGCTGTCCCACTACAATGCCGAGTTTCGTCCCGTTCCGTTGTTTCGGTCTTCGATATCTCACCTCATATCATCACTTTTTCCTTCCTTTTTTTTTTCTGATGACTACAGGATCAAAAGATGGTGTTCAGGGTGTTCAGACAATATCTCGGTCGCCGCTTACTTACAACCGCCATCCCAAGTGCGAAGCCAGGACGACAGTACAGGTACCTGTAGCTGGTAGCCTGGTACAGGCCGTTAGTGAAAGCCGCAGTCCAGGCACATGATACCTCTTATCCTGTGGGCACCCTTCACCGGCCAGACACCACGGCGCCAACATTCCATATTTCCTATTTCCGGACGTCTTTTAAACCAACAAACTCGTCCCCTTTTCTTCGTTGGGATGAATGAGTGCGAGGTGGCGGCAAAGCCGACCGGCATCTTTTCCTATCTATCTACCCTCTACCTTCTCGGTCCCGTTATCCGTCGCCGGTACCGTGAGGCACTGATGCTTCACAAAAGGTTATAGCGAAATGCGTGTTTGCTTTTAGTTAAGTTATCGGTGCTAATATCTAGAATTAGCGATCTTGAAGAGAAAAGGGCGTCCAAAGGAAAAGCCGATTACGGATGTTGCTTTCCTCGCCCTTCTCCAACTCTTTAACTCCAAGGTCAGTTTTGGGTAGTCCCAACCGCTGATCTTTACAAATTACAAGGACCCTTGTATCGATTACATCAATCATGGTTGGTACCCGCACACCTTCGATGACAATGACCACCTCTACTACCTCGGTGGACGGCACGTTGGTGCGGTTGGGCCCTTTTTTTCTCCTCTCTCGTCCTCCTCGTTTTTCTTTGTGTCGCTTTCTTCGACTTGGCTCTCCAGAGTGGTTACTGTACCCAACTCAAATGGATGAACTAACCGGGCAACTGCGAACTGAACTAAACTGAACTTACCCTCTGGAAAAAGTCATTCCCAGCAGCATGGTTCCCCAGCATTTTTAGCTTGCGGAATTGGTAATTGTAAACGCGGTGTGAGGAAGCACAAGCAAAAAAGGAAACTTAACAGAAGCATTATCAATCAATCATCCATCCTCCGCTGAAAAATGGGGTCAGTGTCATGGTTAGTCAGGCACACCACCTTCCACGCTTTGTGCCATTCCCATTTGGGATGTCACGATCGATGAAAAAGGGAAAGACCTAGAAAGGAACTGCACTAATACTATTTAATTGATAGTGTCCAAAAACTTAAACCCGGGGTAACCATCCCCGACCCTGTCTCCCCTCCTTTCTGCAAAGAAAAAGCGGTAGTTAGCTACTGTTTCCTTTTTCTTTCTTGTTCATGATTTTTCTTCATTCTGTTCCTACCCCTACCTACGTTTTCCATCCTTCAGCATCCCCAGGCCCGCAACCAACTGCCATCTCGCAAAACATCTCCGGCGGTGTGTTAAAAAAGACGAAGTCTTTGATCCTCTCACCGGGTACAACAGCCCGGACGACGACCCGTGGGCCAACAACGTTCGGTGTCATCTCATTCCAAATAGAAGTCCTAGGAAATCAAATCGCCACGCTATAACGACACCTCACTCTTTGGTATAAAACGCAGAAATCAACGGAAGCAGAACTTAACAAGCATCGCAACAACCGACAGGCTACCTACTGATCGGATCGACTGCCAGTTGGTCACAGCATTTTCAGTATCTGAAAGGCTTTAGAGATCTTACCGGCGAGGATCGCCCTACTCGACCACTTGGACCCATCTCACCGGCTGACATCTGATAAACCACCAAAGGGAGATATTCAGCGACAAAACGACAAAACGACGACACATACTCCCCGACGACAGACTGACCAACGCCAACCTCGAAGCGGGTCAAGTCACCCTTCCGAACCTCACCTCACCTCACCTCTCCCCGACCCGACCCGTTGACCTTCCAGGAAACCAGTCGACAGAGAGGAGGACACGATGAACGAACTAGAAAAGGTGGAAAACCACCACGCCACTCACCCCCAGCCAGATGCGACTCAGATCACGCAACCGACTCATGACGTAGATATCGAAAAGGGTCAGTTCAGCGGTAGCCATGGAACAAGCGGCTCAACAACGCCTCAGGTCGCCCACTCGGCGGCAGGACAAAACGAGAAGGAGAAGGATCTCGATTCTGCGTCATCATCCCAAACAGAAGACGACATCGGTTTCGCGCCCATCTCAACCCGCCAATCGCAGCCCCAGCACCAACCCCGACCCATGAGCCGGCAAAGTCACAACAGTGCCACCCTCAGCCACATCTCGCGCTCGCGCTCCAACAACGGCTTCGGCGTAGACGACCTAGAAGACGAAGCCGAAAAGGAGGAGGAGGAAGAAGCCGACGAGGAAGCGGCAGCCCGCCGTGAAGGCGCCGGCGAGACCGTCAACGAACTAGAAGAGAAGCGCTTCGAGGTCAGCTGGGAAGGAGGCGACTCGRACCCTCTGAACCCGCGAAGCATGGCGACCTGGCGGAAATGGATCATTATCGGGGTGCTGAGCGTCGGCTCCTTCGCCGTGACGCATGCCTCGGCCATCTACACGGCTACGTACACGCAGATGAACGCCGAGTTCCACTGCTCTCGCATAGTAGCGACGCTGGGCCTCTCGTTCTTTGTGCTGGGTATCGCGCTGGGACCGTTCTGGTCGCCGTTGGCCGAGTTCTACGGCCGGAGGCCCATCTACATTTGCTCGTTTGCCGGGTTCCTGATCTGGTTGATCCCTAGTGCGGTGGCCAAGAACATCCAGACCATGGTTATTGCGAGGTTCTTTCAGGGTCTGGCGGGCAGTGCCTTTTTGAGCGTGTCTGGTGGCACGGTGGGCGATCTGTTCACTAGGGATAAGTTCCAGTTGCCCATGGCCGTCTTTGCGTTATCGCCGTTTATTGGACCGTCGACGGGGCCGTTGGTGGGAGGACTGATCAACACCTTCACGACCTGGAGGTGGACGTATTATTTCTTGATCATTTGGGCCGGAGTGTTGCTGGTTTGTGTGGTGGTGCTGGTGCCGGAAACATATCGTACGTCTTTTCCATTCCCTTTAAAGCAATTATCGAAACTTCCAGGGCCCGCAAAACCGTTTCTGAGGCGCATTTCTGGCTTTGCGGTTGAGATGAGAAAATAAAGGTCCGCATGACGAAGCAGAAAAAGAAAACCGGGCCCTGAGAAAGTAGCCAAGACAAGGAAACTGAAAGAAGGAAAAAGTAAACAAACCCCCTGACTTACAATTTCTCCACACAGACCCCGTCCTCCTAAAGTGCAAGGCCGCCAACCTCCGGAAGACCACGGGCGACAACCGCTACCACGCCCCCATCGAGCGCACTACCAAGTCCGTCGCCTCCACCGTTGGCTACGCCCTCCTGCGACCGTTTCAGCTGCTCCTGCTGGAGCCCATGTGTCTCATCCTGGATGTCTACTCCGCGGTTCTCCTGGGCGTTTTGTATCTTTTCTTCGGCGCCTTCCCCCTCGTCTTCCGCACCAACTACGACTTCAATCTCTGGCAGGTCGGGCTCACCTTCATGGGCATCGGCGTGTCTATGGTCCTGGCCTGCTTCATCACTCCTGTCTGGACGCGCATTAGAAATGGCCTGGCTGAGAAGCGATTCAAGAAGACGGGCATCATGAAGGGCGAGCCCGAGGACCAGCTGCCGCCCGTGATTGTGGGTGCCCCGCTCATCACGGGCGGTCTGTTCATGTTCGGGTTTAGCACGTATCCGTGGGTGCATTGGATCGTGCCTATCATTGGGTCGTCGATCTTTGGTCTGGGGTAAGTACATACTTGTGTTCCCTTTTGCTGTGCTTGGCTTCGTTTACCCCGTCATCCCTCATCATTGCTCTTGCCCCTGAGGAAAGCCAGGATCAAAAGGGTTTGAGGTGCAGTGAAAGGGAGTTGGCTCAATGGTTTCTGCCCGGGAGGCCGATATTCCGCCTGCTTGCGTGTTTGAGGGAGAGACAGCGGGGAGGGAGGAAGACAAAGAAGGGTGTGGGGGGCAAGTCTGAGAGACATGGCGCGTAGGATGGTGCGTCAACTGACACCCACCCTCAGCCTCCTTTCCCCAGGTTCACTGACTAAGCCTGGTCATGGTCTGGGGTAGAAGTGGTTAGGGAGTACGTGGACGGCGTAGTAGCCCTACTACCGAACCGATTGCCGCAGAAACCGACCGAGAACTTCTCGGACTCTGCGTTCTGTGTTCTGGCTCTCTCCCCCCGTCTCTCTGTCTCTGCCTCTCGGTCTTTCTCCGAGGCCCAAAGTCTTAGTCATGGCTTGGTCAAAGTTGATGCTGAAAAAAGGGAAATGGAGCTGGCTACCTTCTTGCCCTCGTCTCTTCCAGGACCTGGTTTAAGGCTTGCGCTCTTCTCTCTTATCTCCGTTTTTCACTTGGCTCCTTTCTTTTTCCCTCCCGCCCCCGGTTGTTGTTTATCTCGCGTCTGCAAGGTTCCATGATGTCGCTAACCGGTCCTGACTTGTCTTGCATATAGCATGTCGTTCGCCTTCACCGGCATCTTCACGTTCTTGGTAAGTGCGGTTGCGCTCCCTTTCCCAACCCAAAAACAGGCCCGAACCCAAGAAACGCCTCTTGTGTGGGGGAAATATCAAAATGAGGAAGAATGTCAGCATCATCCATCATGTCATGTCATGTCAAAACATGATGTTGTGATCATTACTGAATGGGGTTGATACTTTGCCTCTCATTTTGACTTTCCCCTCCCGTGACCTCATGCCTGACCTCTCCTTGCTCACTTGAATGGCCAAGGTGAGGAAGGGTTGTGTGAGTGTCGGTTAAGAGAAGGAGAATAAAAAGAAGGGGTGGGGAGTACAAAACGACAACTATCCTGCCGTGTACGCACACCATACACGCAGAGATATGGAGAGTCATTAAGAGGCATCGGATTGGACAGAAAGCGAAAGCAAAAAAAGATTGGAGAAAGTAGCAGTGCTGACAAGAAGGCGTTTCGTATACAGGTTGACGCATACCCGCGATACGCAGCGAGTGCCTTAGCCACAAATGCTCTTGTGCGATGTTCGTTTGCAGGTAAGTCTTAAGTTAACATGGACCCCGGTGTATGTGTCGTTTATGCAGCGTTGGGGGTGTCGGTGTGTGTCTTGGTGACACCGGCCCAGCAGCTCCCAGGACATGCATCTGCCGCTCTTCCTTTCAGCTGGATTTTCCGGGTTCAAACCGCCATGACACCTTGTGTCTTGTGCTTTGTTTCTCGATATGGGCTTTTATGCTGACTTTTTGACACCTGAATACAGCTGCCTTCCCATTGTTTGGGATTCAAATGTACGAGAAGCTGGGCTTCCAGTGGGCCACGGCCCTCCTCGCCTTCATTACCCTGGCCATGATGCCTTTCCCGTACATCTTCTTCGTGTTTGGCAAGAGGATACGGGCCAGAAGCAGATTTGCAGCCCGCTCGTAAGATGAGTGGGGAGAAAAACGCATAGGCTTTGAGAGTTGCGAGTGACTGGATAAACTCTCACCGGAAGTGTTTCTTCATTTTCTTCTTTCTCCAGAGACACCATTGACCGACATATGGGACCTTCCGTCCCTCCCGCACTAAGACAAGTTATAATTGCAACAAACAGGAGGAAATAAACAAGGAGTGCCATGTGTCGCTGTCTAAGGCAGTGAATGGTTGGCATTTAGAGCACCACAACAACGCAGCAAAGCAGATTACAAGCATAATCTGCATGTCGTCTGAGACATTGGCATAGAATAGGAATGGTAATGAGATGAATGGTGAAATGATGCCAAGATAGAATGGCAAAGACGATAGAAAAGCGATAATGGATCAGGGCTGTTGCCCGGCAAAATTTCATGCTGCGTGCCMGCGACCCTTTGGAGTGTTGTAAATGACTCAACTAAATCATGATAGAATTGCAACGAGGCGATTCCGGCCATGGCCAGATCATGTTTTCAATTTTCGATCTCACCCAGCAAGACAGATCATCTTTCCACTTGGAAGCAGGAGGGTGGCATCATGATCTGATATCTATGAATGCGTAATGATCGTCTTCCTAACTTGTTTTTGTTGTAAATATGGGGTCAACTGTTCCAGTCTCGCCGTCCATGACCTACCGAATACGTGTCTGTTTGAGGTATGGAGTGGGGGACCGGGAGGTGCTTGTGTAATGGGATTATTATAGCCACTCGGCAGATTCTGACAACAGACTCGCAAGAGCATGACCAAGGTCTACGGCGGCTTCACCATGGCCACGGCTGAGGAGATCGGGACCGAGGCCGAAGATCTGAGGTTGCATTGATGCCCAACATTGGTCTGCCATGGACGGTGAAGGGGGTCATGTAGGTACCCCTTACGGCCCGCATGCTTACAGAGTCAGTTGAAGATATTGAAGGGCATGTCGTAGACGGCGATTGCCGAGAGGGGGGCTTGAAGCTGTGTCGTAGGCGCTCTGTACGATCTGCAGGACGATGCTTCGGGTAGTAGATATGCCGGGCGTTTTCATCCGCTGATGCGCCCTTCAACAACGTGACCACCCACCATCAAGGCAATGACAATGTCCCATCTCGAGTGAAAGCCAAAAGACTGGATGACGAGGGGCTGAGCTGATCAGGATGTAACCTTTTGACTTGCGGTCCGGAAACCCGTGTATAGTGCCAGTATGAATGCCCATAAGCAATGGTATTTTTCATGGTCCTCCCCAATGGATCGACGTGCTTGGTATAGCGACTGCACCCTAGGCTTGTGTCTCGGCCACACATTTCCTTTGCTGTCCTGTCATTGGCCTTGTTCACCCTGTAGTGACGACTGCGGTGATGGCCTGTCCAGGCGGCTGTCGTCACGCTCGATGTGTGGGAACTAGCAGTTGTGCTGTGAACTGGAGGTTGTCACTGGCTAGTCAATGCAAGTGGGAGTCCGCCACGAGCAAGACGAAGTGTAAATAGTGTTACATGGCGGTTTTAGTTCGTCTCATCGAGGGTTTCCATTGCATAAAATCCCAAGGGGTGAGCAAGCATCGGTCAACCAGTCGTGGTGACTACAGCCCTGTCGTCCCAGACTCATGTGGTGCGTGTACGGAAGACGACAGGATGCCTGCTAGACCAGGGGCAAGCGTTTGGTGTGTATGAGAGGCAAGTAGATACTTGGATGGTGTTGCTATAGCGGCATCAAGACCAGAAGCAACACCAGGCGGGTTACCCAGACATGTAGGAAGACGAAAGGAGGCACGGTAGACCTCAGTTCCAACCAACCTCCACACCGATCAGCGATTTTGGACCGCACAACAGGCGCCACGGCTAGGCTGATTGTGGATAAAAATGAAGATATTGTCTCGGACACCGCAAAGCCCACCGGACAAGGACTAGTCTAGTTGAACGAGTTGACGCAATCCGCGCGAACCGCTAGAACACTGCTGAATGGTGCGTCTCAGGTTCGACAGACTGCTAGGGTTCGCCCATGGAGATAGCTCCCAGTTCATGCTGGGCAAGGCGAGATGAAGTCGGTGAGGTAAAGAAGGTTTTCATCATAGGCCATGTTGGAAGTGGCAGTTGTACCATATGATAACGGGAGATGCCGTGTTTATAACAAGGAATATTTCGTAACGCTCCAGATTTCAAGCCTGGTGTTATGAAGCGGTGTAATGTAAGGTAGAGGCAAGTCTAGAGAGGGTTGTTTGTTGCTGACATGCCGTATACTGTGTAAGTGTCCGAGGTTTGGTGGTAATGGTGGTGGTGTTTTCCAAAACACACCTTTAGTTTTCAGGTCGTATAGACCGTATAGGCATGCGTGCGTGGCCTGGGTAGTTGCGTACTGTGTACACCTTTGGAGTGTTGTACGTTCAGCCTCAATGACATTGTCTAGACTGACGTGAGTGGGTGCCAAGGCCAAAGGGAATAAGACTGTTGGAGTTTCGTTGCTTGTTCCTGACGATGCATGGAGTTCTGATGAATCCTGGAGCCGATCAAGGCGGATCATGCCAGCTGATCTCGGGGCGCCACATGGCCATGGACAATCGTGGTTCGTCAATCGCCGCCGTCTAGGGCCCTGGCCGTTCCTGGCTCAACTGAAGCATCTGCCCACAAGACGGCCCATGGATGCATCCCGCCCTTCCGTCCTGTCACTAACAAGATGCGCCGCCAACCGCCATCGTGGCCGTTGTCGAGATTGCGGTATCGTAGATGTCGAACAATTCCAAGGGGAGTGTCGAGCTGGAAGCCAGGTTGAAGGTGACCAGATTGGGGCAATGCTCCGTTCACCGTTGCGCTGTGATGTTTTGTTTAGATTCAGTTTGTGTTCCTTGTAATAAAATCCAAGGAAAGAAGAGATCCGATAAGATAACGGAAACTTTTTGGTCAACGGAACGAACCTAAGCGATGGACGGGATGGGCCAGCGACTGACAGACGGAAGTCGGGATTCGGGAGACGGGAGGAGGGGAACAGGAGAAAAGCTTCCACTTTGCGGCCCGCGCGGTTCCTTTGGTGCACTGCAGTGACATTGCAACATTGGCAGCGTCATCATCATGAATAGAAAAAAAAAAACAAAAAAAAAACATATGCCAGTGGGGGACCCAAGGGCGACTGGAATCTGGACAAAAAAAAAAAGACGGGTATCAACAGAAACCGAGAAAAGGGCAAGTACCACAGTTCACAGTCCACGGATGCTGTCTGGATTTGCACCTTCCACTGTTGTGAGAGATCTGGGATGCCAAATCCGAAAAGTGACCGTGCCTGAGCAAAACTGCGGATCACTGATGGACGCCTGCACAATCATCTTCAGCCCAATGCAGGCAGGCAGCATGGGCCAGGGAGACAGTGGGACCAGGAGACTGTCACTGTGGAGCCTGGAGATGCCACAGAGGAACCTTGACGACCAACTTTGGTTGATTTGGAAAAGCACGGACCACCCGTCCTAGGTTGAATTGGCTGACATCCACATGCAAATGGTGCGGAAGGTGTGAATGACTCGGGTCGGGTATTGTTTCCAGTACCGAGTACCCGGATGGGGGGAGCAGTTTCTCGTCCAGCCAAGTACCGGCTACAAGCCCAGCCGTTTGGATGTACCGAGCCCACCGACACTTTGCACGCGAGCAACTTCTCTTTCTTTTGGCACTTCCACATCTCCCGTTGCCCGCGTTCCTGCCCACCAATTCAACATTTGCAGTGTGAGTTGCCCCTTCCCCTTGCTCCATCCACACTCGGCGGCACGAGAAAGGGCCTCGGTTTTGCTTCTTGCCCAGCAAAAACCCCGCAGCAGCAGCAACTGGGAGCAGCAAGCCAGACAGTTGACTGCGCCCCTCCTTCAAGGCTGGCCGCGCGCTGGTTGCAACCCCCTTGTCCGTCGCAGTCGCAAGTCGCAATCGCAGTCGCAGTCATCGTCGTCGTCCAACAATCTTAAGCGCTGCAAAACTCGGCGAACCTCATTGGATCTTATGAACCGAATAGGTATCCTCGACCTCACTTCCCAGACAACCGCAACGCCACAAACCACACCCCCAGTGCCATGTCAAAACATAGTCTCGGGAATGGCACCAGCACAATACCACCACTACCACTACCACTACCTCTACCTCTACCTCTAGTATCGACAACGACAACTGAGACTAGCCGCCATTTGCCCTGTCATTGGCGCCGGAGACATCAAAGACATCAGAGCCATCCTCGACACCACACTCGTCGCCGGAGCCGTTGTTGTTTCCGTCACCATCTCTTCGCCCGCCCCTCCCGCCGTAAACAACACCACTTGTCGCCCGTCCGTTCGCAAGTTTACTTCTTTTTTTACCGCCCGCCCATACCACACCACCAATCCCTAGCTCAGCGCACTGCTTCTCCCGCCTTTCCAAGCTACTCCACTAGACTTCTAGTGCTGGAATCCAAGCCGTTAACGGTCCGCTCACGGTCGACCACGAGGTGGACACGGGAGTGCCACGCGCAATAGTTTGTTACCGGGCGGATATCGAGAAATTAGACGCGCCACATCACCATACCGGTGTCGACACTGTAATTGCTGGGGCTAGGTTGGATTTGGTCTGCAAAGTGCGAATTCTCAAGGGAAACCGACAAGAGACGGACAAGCAGGAGCTTCGGAGCCGACACCATACATCTTGCCCTAGAAACTACCGACATAACACACACATACCAAGTACTTCACACCCACGTACAGATACGCCACCACGTTGGAGTCTGGAGGGCCCTGGAAGCAGTTCTAGGTCAGCCCCGATTCACGTCGAGACCCATCTTCCCTTGGTCTGGCTACCACTTACACGCATCTTCTCTCTCTTCAACCGTCATTGAGAGGGCTGCTGTTAGGCGGCGCCAAGTGCATACAAGCATAAAAGAACGGGTAGCTGCAGTGGGATACAGCCGACTGCCCTTGTCTCACCATCGCCATAGCAACTTCTGCTCCTCAACCTCCAAGGGAACCACAACCGCCCCGTCAGAAGGAAGGGTGCTTTATCCGCTGCCGCGTGACTGCCACCAGGAGGACGAGAGGGGACTAGTGTGGGGAGGAAGAAGGAGACGCTCCTGCGAGACACTCCACCGTGTATAGTCGACGAGGTACTTGGCCAACTCGCCCAGCCTGTTGCACAGAGAAACGCCTCTGTAGAGCCGGCTCAGAGCCCATTGGCCGTTCTGCTGGAGCGGACAGCAAGTCCAGTGAGAATACGAGACGACGTGCTGGTCATTGTGTATCAGGCCTCGTCAGCTGGAGGGCAGTCATTTGTCGACGAGTCCATCGTCAACACGTCCCAGACTATATTGCGGAAGCCCACAGTCCCGGCACAGTATCAAAGCGACCAGAGCCTTGGATGCCATATCTGGTCTCGCACGCATTGTGCTTCACCATCCCCCGCCTCGCCGCCGTCCACCACTGCTGCTCATCACCATCTTCACTACTACCTTGCTTTAATTAGAGGCGCCATTGATTTCGCCACACGTACATCACCTCCCGCCAGATCATCAGCTCGTCAGGCGCTCCATCCTGGTAGACCAAGCGCCCCAGACTGCGCCAATCAACCTCCCCAGCAAAGGTGCCACCACCGTGGGATTGCTGCAGGAGGGCTTTGGGTCCTTGAAGCTTGTCCCCACCCTCTGACCCCCATATCGGACCTGATACGTCTCTGCTAGCCTGGTCCCTACCTGCTTCAGAGCTTCCCCGTCCCTATCTGCCTGCCCTGTCTCGTCTCGCAACCTAGTTGGCTGGTTTGGGGGTCTCCTATCACATTCTGCATTCCCCTGCCACCACTCTCTGTCCTGGCTCCAAGACCCTGTCTGTATATATAGAGCTAAGGCACGATGCCGGACGACGTTGGACCCGCCGAGGCAGAGGTCTCGGGTGCTGTGTCAGAGAGCGACAACGAGTACGACGAAACCGAGGCTACTACCAAGGACGACGACGAAAAGATGGCCGAACGATCCACTGCTTCCGAAGGTGTCGAGACCAACGGTGACCAGAAGAAGAAGTATGACCCCAAGGATCCCCTGCGGCCCAGGAGGAAAAAAGCCCGGAGAGCCTGCTATGCGTGTCAGAAAAAAAAAAAAAAAAAAAAAAAAAAAAAAAAAAAAAAAAAAAAAAAAAAAAAAACCAACCGACAATTATGCTGATGCTGATCTTAATTCAGGTGACGAACGACCATGCCAGCGGTGCATTAAACGTGGATTGGCTGAAGCTTGCCAGGACGGTGTCCGGAAAAAGGCAAAGTATCTCCACGATGCTCCCCCGGAAGCCTTACGCCCCGTACTTGGACCCAACTACAATCCTGCTGCCGCTGTATCCGTCCGGAATGGCCATCGGCATCCTTCTAACGCTGGGTCGGATGCTGGATCTTCTGTTGGTACCTTCTACTCGCAGTCGACCCAGTATCCGGTCTTCTCGTCTGCAGCAGCACAACTAGGATCAATACCGGAGAACTTGCCCTTTCCCCAGCAATCTCCTGTATCGCCAACTTTCCAGGCCTCCGGCAACCCACAGCTCGGTTCTATTGGGGTCAATTCGGTTTCCAGCCCTATGAACAGCTTCCCTCCAGCGCTCTTTGACCCGAGCAATCCTGCCATTTTTAACTTCAACTTGGAGGGACTCAACTTCGGGAGCCAGTACGGCGCCATGGAGTTTGGTATGCTCGGCCACATGTCCTCGGGCGCTGCTGAGACTCCTCCGCGGGATCCGTCCATATCGCAGCAGGGCACTGGTGATGTCGGATTCAACCCCTCTGGAGTCTTTGGAAACGGTCTGAACCAGTTCGAAAAGGTTTATGACAATAACACCGGTTTGATGAGCGACTTCCTGACTCTGGATGCCCATTCCAATGGCTTGTACTCCCAAGGAAACCTGCAACATGGTCTACCGCATGCCTATGCTATCCCCGCTGGTCCCACGAGTCTGCAAAGCCCTAGTACCGAGAACAACAGTCCGCAACCGACAGGATTTGGTTTCGAGTCTCCCACTACCACCAACTACACGGGGGTTCCTGGTGCTGGAGGGAACCAGCCGGGCTCCCAGCAGTCACGGGCGCAGAAACCAAAGACGCCGGCCTTGGGGAAGCTCGGGCCACAGTCAGTTCTGGGTAAGAGGCAGCGAGATCCATCATCTATCTACGAGGCAGTCAAGGAGCCATTCCAATATGTGGCTAGTTTCCACAAGCTCATCAGTCTACTTCAGAACCGATTTTCGGGCGCGAGCACGGTCAGCATCGTAAGGTCACTAGCCAGCATTCGCCCGTCTTTCATGTCATGTATGAAAACGCTCAACAGGGCCGACCTCATCTTCATGGAGAAAAGCTTCCAGCGTGCCCTTTTCGAGCATGAGGAGTTCATGCACCAATCACCAAGCCCGGCCATCGCTTGCCGTCGAACCGGCGAAATAGCGGCCGTCAACAAGGAGTTCACCGCGCTAACAGGGTGGACAAAGGAGGTGCTTCTTGGGAAGACGCTGAACCTCAACGCGAATATGGGTGGCACTAACTCGGATACCCTTTCCGTCAGCAGCAAAGGAGGCAGAGGAGGCATTGTGGGAACAACACCCAGGCTAAAACCTTTGAATCCAGAACAGGGTACGAACGCCGACGGTCAGCAACAGCAATCACAGCAACAGAAAGAACAACCACAACCCGTGTTCCTTGCGGAGCTCATGGATGAAGCGAGCGTAACGCAGTTTTACGAAGATTACGCCCAGCTAGCGTTTACACACAGCCGAGGTACAGTGGTGAGAAAATGCCGACTTCTCAAATACCGCACGCAAGAGAACATGGACGCGGCCGCCGCGGCTGCTACTTCTGCTCCCACAACTTCGGGGGGCAGCGGTAGCAGTAACGGCACCGTTGTCAACGGAGGGCCAGATAGCAGTCCAGCTGGAAAGACGGAGAGAGAACGATCGACGGGCGTGAATGTTGCCAGCAATAGTATTCTGAGCAGCAGGGTCGCCAAGATCGACGGAGAACACGGCATCTCGAAACTGGAACGAGATGGTAAGCTAGAGTGCAGCTATACGTGGACCATCAAGCGGGATGTGTTTGATATACCCATGATTATAATGATCAATGTAAGTGGTGTCTGACCTTTTCTTTTTTTTTTCACCCTTTTCTCCCTTGTTCTTTCCATCCCAATTCACCTTTCCCTCCGTATCGGTCCGGGACACTTCCCCTGTTTCACTTTTAGTCCCCCGTTTGCTCCTTCCCTCCCCATCACTCAAACCCCTGCGCTCCTTCCCTCTGTGTTCTTCACATCCTGCCCTAGCCCACTTCTCTTTTTGAAGCCCCACTACCAAGCGTCCAAAATTCTTCCCCGCAAGATCCGGTACACGAAACTAACCGACAATACAGTTTCTCCCGTGTTACTATCGCAGCCATAACCAACTGGCTGTATGATCAAAAACAGAAACTGCTGTCTAGAACAAACAAGACATTCATTGAGAGAGGGCGTGGTATATAATGTGTGGTCATGCGTATATTGGCGCTAGTGATATATAGTTTGGATGCCTTCAGTGGAGGAGTCATGTTTTCCTTTTCTTTTCCGTTCGTTCGTCGGACATGCTTTTGTGGGGAAGAGGATTGGCGCCAATGCGGAAAGTTTAAGTTTGGGCGAGTGCGAGACAGAGAGACAAAGAGACAGAAGAAAGGTTGCAGGCGGAGAAGAAGGAGCGCATACCGAACATTTTCTCATCAAACAGTAGGGAGCAAAGGTGCATAAAAGTTTTTGGTTTTTGATTTAATCATCGGGAATGTTTCCAGGATACCTTAACGGAATAGGGAAAGCTCGAATGGAATGGGTTTGGTAACCAAATCATGGGTTGTTGGCGTTTTGTTTTGGATGCTGTCTTTTCTTTTTTCTTTTTCTTCTTGACTGCTGCTCGCTGGGTTCATTGTTTGCAAAACCCTCTTTCTTATTTCTTCCTCTGGCACCTATCAATACCACAAACAGCAGCGATCAAGTTCATTGTCAATCGATATCCGTCATTGTTCTCGACGAGTGAGACACCGCATATCCATCCGGCTGTCTACAATACCATGCATGCACATGGACACAAAAAGCCTCTCTCTCTCACACTACCAACAACTAACTGAGCGTCATTGATCTGCGAAAAAGAAAAGGCAGTAAGTACAGATTCGTGAAAATGAGAGAAGGATGTGAAAAAAGGCCTAATAAAAAAAACCAAAAAAAAAGACATACAACACCTTAGATTCGCTGGTCGTCACCGACCCAACTACTAGTCAGGTGATTGGTAGCTTATCTATGGGAGAGCGGACGGGATCCCGAGTTTTCTACCATCTATGGTCGTATGTGATTGTTGTTGCTTGTAGTTGACACTATCAAGCCCATACTGCATCTGCATCGTTAGGGTGCCGTGAGCTTGAGGTGCTCGCCTTTCATAGAGAACCCAATTTCCTAATCGCCATGGGAGTACATAGTGTAGTTAGTAACACTATGTAACTACAATTCAATAATTTATTGCTGCTGAACTTGCTCGCCTGCTTAAATTCATCAGTCATGACTAGACGTTGGTGTATGTTAAAAGGTTCAAGTATGTTTCTCGGTCGCCTTCCAAGCGCCCTCCATTACCCCTACCACCCTCTATCTCCAGCCAGTTAGTCCCCATACCAGCGCCAGCGCCTCATTAGATCATGGCAACCCCGAAACCTTCCAAACCTTAACCGCCCCATCCACGCCCGTACTAACCACTGTACCCTCCTCCGTCCACGCCACCCCGTTCACGCCGTCCTTGTGCGCGTTCGGCGCGCTCGTCCTGCTCCCCGGCTTCGCCAAGCTCCAAACACAAACATTCGTGTCCAGCCCGCCGCTGACGGCGTGCGTGCCGGCCTCGTTCCACGCGATGCTCAGC
>RANY01000724.1:0-18649 GCA_009805235.1 Neurospora pannonica FGSC 7221 | reverse complement strand
ATACAGTGGTAGAACCTCTTGTATTCTAGTACATTCTGTGGGGACTGAGTCAACTGATTCCGTAGAGGGAATAGTTTAGTCAACCTTCTATACCTCAAGGTAGTACAAGGTAGTTACAAGGCACAGTACCAGCCACACGTTAACAAAAAGAGATCGCCATTGTAGGAGAAGGGGGCGGAAGCTGGCTAGGATTGGTGGTTAATACTATGTAGTGACTGGACTGGAACCATGATATGGTAGGTAGGTACTTACTTGGAGGAGGATAAGAATCCCGCAGTACCTCCTCAGCTTACAGGTAGAAGGCGAACGTGATATTCCGAGGCAAAACAACGACAACAGAAACAACCCGATGTTGAATGAGGGAGGAAAGACAAGAATGACCCGGAGCCAGAGCTGCAGAGCAGAACAACAAGATCTCCGACAACGCAGACGAGGACAAGAAACAGGGGGGTAGGTCTGCCTACGGCGCCCATTACTGGGCCTCCTCCTTGAGGAGGGGTTCATCCTTGGTGAGACACCAGAATTCAGCCGCCAGAGGCTCCTCGTCTTCGAGCAGATACTTACGCTGCTCTTTCGGGTTCTTTATCCGGCTAAAGTTGCCCACGCTTTGGCCGTCCCAGTCGACAAAGATGTGCCCCTGGATCAGGAGCTCATTCTTCGACTTGCCCATCCAGACGGTGAAGTGCCAGTCAGCAGTCTTTTGAACAGTTTCCCAGCGCTGAGTCTCCCTATCATAGAACGTAACCGGGATGCCATCCTCGGTGAGATTGCGGGTATTGTATAATCCGTTGCGGATCACAACATAGTTGAGTCCTATATTATCTGCCTCCGCCTGGCAGATTTCCTCCGTCTCGTTTCTTTAAGCGACGGCGTAAGGGTGGTCGTAATTATCCGCTATTGTACACAACCAAAAGATCGTTATCTTGGCTTTCTGGGACCTCTTCGACCCCATCTGGCGTCTTCTGCCTTCCGGATTCGGGTTGGCGCCCTTGTTTAATTGCAGCTGCGCAAGGGATATCGACTTGGTGGGAAGTTGGTGAACCGCCGGGTGGAACTCCGGATAGGGCTCGGGTGGTTGCGACGACATTTTAGCTAGTAGATTGAGCAAAGCTTCGTCGTGAGAGTGTTGTGTTTGTGATGGTTTTAAGTTCGGAAGTTGGAAAAGGGAGAAACGGGAACGGTGCAAGAACAGAGGGAGAACGACTTCTTATGAGTAGAATTATTGCACCTGTGGGAAAATAAGAACCTCGACAAACCTTGATGCAGACCTTGAACGAGGCCGGCTAGTCACTGAACTGGTGGGCAACCTTGGGATATCACCGCCATTGTTCACGGTCCAGTCCCGGCTCGAGGCCAAAACATTCCTTGAGGTTGCATAGCAGTCAACCTGAAAGAAGAACAGCAGCCAAACCTTGAATTGCTGTTCAGGGAATAATTTGACATTGCGGTATATAGATCAAGGTTTATGGTTCTGGGAGTAAATGAACAACACGGATGAATGTGGGTGAAGACAAAATGGCTTTCTTGTTCACAGCCCGTGTCAGACGGCCAAGTCCTTTCGGAGTGAATGCACATGCTGTGCGTTCCTTTGTCGACCAGTCCGTCTGGACGAAGGTGAATGACCCCCATACTTGTGTCTCAGACGGCCAAGTCGACATGGAGTGAATGATGGGATTATGCTATGATCTCTCTGGTTGTCCTCAAATGTCATCCAAAGGCCCAACCCCGGTGCAACCAGTCACTGCTGATGTGTCTGTTTAACAATTAGCCTTGGTCGGTGAATGGGTGGTGGACTGTGCTTTGTCGTCTGAATGGCCATTCACCTGGGCGCTGCCGTCGACCTTGACTCCATTGTTTGGTTTGTTCGTTTGTAGCCGTGTCAGATTGCAAACAAAGAAGGCGCGTTCTGGCATCTTCAATCTCCAGCCGTGTCCAGCTGTCATTTGGCAGTTGTTACCCGAACAGCAACCGTGAATTGTTATACCTTCCGTGTTTAACAGACGCATTGCCTGTCCTCACCGCCAACTACTCAGGCGGCAATATCCCCAGTCGCTGTGACGACCTCAGTGGCCCAACCTTATAAGAGCCACGCACCTTCAATTCTTTCATTCAAATCCTGCCTTCGTCAACTCAACTTAAAAAAATCTCCACCTTCGCGTCACTGCCCTCGATCATCGACACCGACCAAGCCAGGAAAGACGCCGCGACACACCCCACATATATCTGACAAAGCCTCAACACCATGAGCCTTCCCAACGGTCAACCCCCCGCCCATGCCGGCGTTGACGAGGAAGAATTCCTGTACGACGTGGAAGATGACTTCTGGGGTTGTACTGAGCCAATAGAGAACTACTAACCCGGCGGCCTCCATCCCATCATCCTCGGCGACCGACTCGGCGACAACGGTCGATTCCGTGTGGTACACAAACTAGGCCATGGCGGCTACGGCACTGTCTGGCTCTGCCAGGACACACTCTCCCCAACCCCCAAGTGGAGAGTAGTGAAGGTTATGTCCGCCAAAGAGTCGAAACCCGACTGCGCTGAGCTTCGCGCCATGGAAGCCTTCCGCGACATCGACCGCTTAGCCGCCGAAAACGCTTTCCCCGTCTCCGTCCCCCTCGAGCACTTCTGGATCGACGGCCCAAACGGCCGCCACCTCGCCCTCGTCTTCGTACTCTGCGCCGCCACCGCCAAGTATATGGGTTCCACCTACGGCCACAACCGCGCCCTGATCAAAGACCTCTGCTTCCAGCTCGCCAAGTCTCTTGAGTTCATCCACTCCCGCGGCCTCTGCCACGGCGATTTCCGACCCGCCAACATCCTCCTCCGTCTCTGCGGTGGCGTCGACTCCCTCCCTGAAGAAGCCCTCTTTAAAGCCTTTTACAACGGCGGCAAACCCAACACCGGCCGCATCATCTCCCTCGAAGACAAAAAGCCCGTCACACGCGCCTCGGCGCCCTCTGTCCCCGAACAACTGGTCGGCTGCGTGGCAATCGGCTTCCACTCCGGCCTCTGCGCCGCTTCCTTCGCCGTCACCGACTTTGGCGTGTCTTACTCCATTCTCGACCCGCCCAAGGAGGGCTCAACGGGTATTCCCTTAGACTATGCCTCGCCGGAGGACCGGTTCTTCCAGCGGGAACTCCTCGGCCCTCCCTCGGACATCTGGGCGCTGGGTTGCTGCATCAACTACCTCACGGCAAACTTCACCCATTTTGCTCAACCACAAGATGGCGACGACGGCAACACGCATGCCGCCAGGCTGGAGTCGCTGTTAGGGCCCATGCCAGACCCGTTTAGGGCAGCGTACAAGGAGGAGCACAAGCAGGAGCCAAA
This sequence comes from Neurospora pannonica FGSC 7221, assembly GCA_009805235.1. Lineage (NCBI taxonomy): Eukaryota > Fungi > Ascomycota > Sordariomycetes > Sordariales > Sordariaceae > Neurospora > Neurospora pannonica. The sequence goes on along the minus strand of RANY01000724.1, from coordinate 15,316 downwards.
GCTCAGGTGCTTCAACGCGGAAGTCGCCATGTCCGACGAGACCAACGAAGGGGAGCTGAAGCCCATCACTGAGAAGCCGCCAACACACCCGTTCGAAGAGAGGAGGAGGAAGATGGCTGCCGAGATGGCGGAAAAGGCCAAGAGAGGCGAGCGCGTGATGAGCCCCGGCGAGGCGGTTTTCAGGAGGAACCTGCAGAGGACGCTATACCTGTCGGTCACGCAGGAGGAGGCCGATGGTATGAACAAACAGTATGAGCTGTGGCGGTCGCAACAGAATCACAACAGCAACAAGATGGGGCGCATGCTGCAATTGCCCTTTGATGAGGCCAAAAGAAACGGCAAGGAAATGGATGAGGATGATGAGCACATTCAGTTGAGCGTGGACGATGAAGAAGCCGATCAGCTGTTTGATCTGCTCATGTCCATCTTCAAGTGGCACCCCAAAGATCGCGCAACGATCCAACAAGTCCTCAATCATCCCTGGTTCGAGGGACGCAATCAGAACGCTGCTGTGGTTCCTCCGCCCGTCAGCACAAGGAGGAACATGGTGGATGATGTGGTCAAGGGGTTCAAGTCTTACCTCAATGTTGGCAGCGCCGCCAGCCTATTGTCCGGGAGATTCTCTTAGGAGGGGAAGTCCCGGGTCATGGCTGTTGGTGTTGGCGCTTTGGCGGGCTCTGTTGCGTACTTGTTCGGAAGGCTGATGAGAGGCCACGGTTTTGGAAGGATGGTGAGGAAGATGGCGAAGTTCTTTCCGGTGTTCTTTTCGTCAGTGGTGCCGGAGACGCTGAGGACGCAGTTGGGCTGGATCCCGGCGGGTGTGTTTGGACCTGGGTCTGGCGCGGTAGTGGGAGGCTTGTGAGAGTGTTGGTGATTGTACTGCGTACAGACAGAATGAGAACTAATTGCTGGGTATGAGATTGCATAAGGAAGGACAGGACCAAACAGGTGAGACATGAGAAGTAGCACAAAGCAGACACAAAGTACATAGTACATAAAACACAAGACAAATGTTAGACATGAAACAAATGATGTGACCCAAGATCTTGCAGTAGAACTTCCAACTCCAAGCCAAACCTTAGTGACTGACATGAAAAGAAACATGCTTTGCACCTTATTACGGTAGCCATCCATGCCCTAGTACCACCATCAAGTGCCTTGATAGTGACCTCAATCTCGTCTTTCTACATGTCAAGGTACATACTGCGTGTTCCGGACACAGAACACCTCATCGTCTACAAACATCCTCCGTAGCTCGAAGTCATATACACAACGGTTTACCTGTGCCAAGTCAGATATTCTACAAGAAAACCGACACCTCCTTCCCAGTATCGACCTCCCACCAGCACCATCCTCTTAAATCTTATCCTTCTCCCACGAATTATGGTCCACATTATCGTCCTTATCCGTCCTCTCAGCACTTGAAGTCATACACTGGTGGATGACGGTACCTTCCCCGATTGCTGACTGACCGGAGTCGAAGGCGGCGTACGGCGGCTTTGAAGAGCTCCTTTGTCAAATCTTCCAGCTTGGAGGTATCCGGCTTATCGAACGGCGTCCTGCAATGCTTRAGCGCATCGCCCTTCGTCCTAGGTAATGGAACTGGAACCTGCATCTTAGGTGACCTTGAAAGGTGTTGGCAAGTGAGCCACCACTTTTCGGGAACCAGTGGGTCACCGGGCTTGGGGAACTAGTCGAAGTGATCCGCGTTTTCGGAGTCTGGATGTGGGACTTTCTCCATGTAAATATGGCCCTGGAGGTATAGTTCTTTCACCTCGGCGACCGTTCTTCTTTCCCGTGTAGAGCGTGAGGGTGAGGTACAGGCACGCTGGTTTCTTCTGCTGGTTTGGTTAGCCTCGCGGGTGTTGGCGGTGTACCGCCACTCTTCGGACATCGGCGGTTCGCTGGGCCTCGGGACCTTTCGAGCCGACGGGTCGGTGAGGTAGACGAAGTCGTTGCTGTGGAGAAGAGATGCTGAGAGAGAATGAAAAGGAGACCGAATGAACAAAGCATGCTGGATGATGAAAGTGATGGTTGCCGAACGAGGTGATGCCTGTGGACGACCGAGTTTCCTGAACTGGAACCCGCAAAGAGGGGGGATGCTGAAAACTCGCTTCTGCTTGTGATCAAGAAGTTAGATTAGCAAGACTTTGAGGTCAATGGTACCTATCTTGGATTGCTTACTCACTTTGGGTGGGTATTTTCGAAGACCGGAAGTGCTTTAAGGTCGGGGTGATTTTAAGTTGTGTCGGCTGGAAGTTGGATATTGGATGTGGTTGATGACGAGAAGAATATATAGAGAGGAGTGTACAGGTAGAAGAAGAACAGGAGCGAGCAGAGTGTCACTTCAGTCTTTAACGAGAAGCGAAGAAGAGGCAAGTAGAGGTTCCTGAAGAATGCGCTCCTGAAGAACGGGCTCCGGAAAAAGTGGCTCCAGAGTAATGAGGTCGACGCCCAGAGCGACAGTGACAGCCAGTCCTTACACAATATTGTAGGCATGGACATGGTGGACAGACATGGAGGAGTAGACGCAGTGCTGAGCCCCGGCCTTCTTAGCAGCGTCTCCCAGGGCCATGCGAATCTTTTCCTCGTCGGCATCGAAGGTGGTGTAGATGCAGGCTACCTAGAGTAGTTGGGCGCCTCTAACAGTTCCGAGATGAGAGGCTGATTGACCGCGATGCCGGAGATGTTCCAAGCAGTAGCATCCGCGGGGCGCCTTCTAGACGCGCCCGGTGCAACGCTCTTCGACTCCATTGTCATCAATTAAGACTTTCCGGCACTGCGGGTTGGCCGCGGGATTGTCCGGAGATGGGACCGTTCTTGGTGACGTCGACACATTGTCCGTTCTCAATCTCCGCAGGGGTCTCTTTGGTGTAAAGCTCGCCCTGCAGAACAGTGACTAGGTAGGCAGCGAGAACGGCTGCTTCTCTATATCGGGCGTCGACGTTGGCCTGGTATTCTTGGCCGCTTTGGTCTCCATTCGTCAGTTGACACGGATGTTGTCGAGACCGGAACCTGTACCCGTTTTGGGGAGGGGCCCTGGGCCTTGGATGTCCTATGCCGGGGGTTCTTGAGGATGATGATTCTTGCCCCTGCCATTTTTGTTCGGTTCAAGGAGGTGTACTGGAGGTACCTAGAGTACGGGAAGTCAGTGCTGGTTGTCGTATAAAGTACCTCTAGTGGTAGAGCGATAAACATCTGGTAGAGCGATAAACATCGGGTAAGCTACAAAGAGTGATAGGATAGGTACTGGGGGGTGGACGATTCCTTGTCGGCGGAAGTGGGAAGTGGACAGTGGTGTTTTGGACAGGAATGGTACGTAACAAGGTGGGAGTACTGGATTGGATTTGAATGTGGATGCTGTGGCCATCCAGAAAACGGAAGATTATGCCGTGTGGACAAAGAAGGTTTACCTGATTGCAAATTGCTCTATATATTGAGCTATGATGCTGTGAGACCTAGGATCGGATTGATGATGAGATAGTGTAGGGTATATAGAGGTTACCACTTTGATGATGAAGCTGTGAAGAGCTGGTGATCGGACCACTTCAACCACTTGAAAAGGCTTTTCTTATATACACCCTTCATGACTTATCCGACCTGCTTGGTTTGCGGACACGCCTTCGTAGGCCCAGCTTGTCATCGTTGTCTTGATCTGGTCCAGCTTGCTCAACATAGGAAACAGAATGAGCAGCAGCAACTATTTGACAAGCCAAAACACCATGATTGGCATCGCAAATGGTTGTCATGATGTGATATATCGGCCCTGAACAAGCTCATTGTTCAGCACAAGCAGAAAACAGCAGGCAGAGTGCATCACAACTGCGAGAGCGACTGATATGGAAGCAAAAGGACAAAACGAACACAAGGAAAAAAGCTGGGCGGTGGATTTGATCTCCCAGTGACCAGCATGGGAAGAAAATGAAGGCTGGAGGAAGAAGAAAGAAAGTAAACAATCCCCAATGCGCCACAGCATCGCCAACCACACCCTCTGAGACCCCAAACACTAGCCTATCAAGCCCCCAATTTGCCGAAGCCTTCCCAGCAAAAAACGTGCCAGTTAGGCCATAAACAGGAAGATATGCGCCGTGCTGTGCCGCAATGGTGGGTGATACTCACCCGTCTCGCCCTAAAATCTCACCACTAACAAGGACTTCGTGGCGCATAACCTCGCACTTTAACCGCGTTGGTACCACTCGCCGTTGGCGTAGCTGAGATGGCGCGCTGTGAAACCCCAGAAATGTTAGAGATGGTGTCCGAATAGGCAACCGAATTATTCAGCCCCATAGGTTACTTAACCCCGATGACAGCCATCTGAGTCTCAATTGAAGTCTCCCAAGAACTTCTCGGCCATCATTCGCCCTCCTTCAACTTCGACACCACCAGTCCCAGCACTCCCAGGACCTCATCGCCAGCCGTCAAGATGCGCCTCATAAACACCACCACCCTAACCCTCTCCTCCTTCATGCTCCCCGTCTCCCTCCTCCCCACCTACGCCATCCTCTCACACACCTGGTATCCCTCGCCCGACGACGAAGTGACCTTCCAAGACTTCACCTCTCTCCCACCTCACCAGCTCGAAAAGAAAAAAGGTTACGCCAAGATCAAACAGACATGTCACCGCGCCAAAAAGTCGGGGATCCAATGGGCTTGGGTGGATACCTGCTGCATCGACAAGACTAGTTCAGCGGAGCTGACGGAGGCGATTAATAGTATGTGGGCTTGGTATAAGGGCGCGACGGTGTGTTTTGCTTTTTTGGAGGATTTGGAGCCTGTTCCCAAAGGTACGGTAGAACATGGGCAAGGGCAAGGACAGAATGGGCGTGGGCAAGGACAGAATGCGCGAAACTCGCAGATTGTTGGGGAGCAATGGTGGGAGGAGGGAGGAGGGAGTAACGTGGGTAGCAATGCCGGCGGTAGCAACGTTTCTGCTGCTACCGGGTCGGGGACGGGTTCTGCGACATCATCACACTCCCAAGCCGGAAGGATGGACCACCTAAGCCATGATGAGAAGGTCGCTCGTTTCAGGACATGTCGCTGGTTTACGAGAGGATGGACACTGCAGGAGTTGATTGCTCCGAGCCGCATGGGGTTCTACAACAGCAAATGGGAGTTCGTCGGCCAGAAGTCCTCGTTGAAACAAGTGCTGGCCGAGATGACCCAAATCAGCGAGTCCGTCCTTGAGAACAGCGCGCTGCTCCCGACCATGCCCGTTGCGCAGCGCATGTCCTGGGCTTCTTCACGGGTGACTACTCGCCCGGAGGATATGGCGTATTGTTTACTCGGTATCTTCGACGTGCAGATCCCGTTGCTCTACGGGGAGGGCGAGAAAGCGTTTATAAGGCTGCAGGAGGAAATCGTGAAGGAGACGAACGACTTTTCGCTTTTTGCGTGGAAGACCGGGAAAGGATCAGGGACGCAACACCAGAAGCACTGGGGCATTCTGGCGCCGAGCCCGAAAGAGTTCGCGACTTGTAGGGATATCGAAAACTGGGGAAACCCGTTGTATAACGCCGAGTGTCTGATTACGAGTAAAGGATTACGATTCACGCCGGCGCCGGGGGACGGGTTGAGGAGCGGTAGTTCTGGGCTCAAGGGGACGTATATCCTTGACCTGGGGTGTTATCACAGAAGTGAAAAGGGCAAGGCTATCGGCGTGTTTTTGCAGCAGCATGGCTTGGATCTGTACTGTCGCGTGATGCCCGAGAGCTTGCCGATGTGGCCGACCGGACCGGGGCAACAGCCCGAGTTGCGCAAGAGCAGCTTGTTTTATATCACCAAGACGGTATCGCCCGTGGGGTCGACCATGTTGGGCTCGAGTCATCGGTGGGCGTTTAACCTGTCGCAGGTGTTCAAAGCGATGGCAGAGATCAAGTTCCGTCCGCAGCAAAGCCAGTTCACCCCGGAGGAAAGCTGGGACGCGGAGCGCATGCTGTTCTTGAGTCAGGGGTCGAGGAACTTCCAATGTTGCGCGACATTCGCGACGACGAGGAAGGACGGGTTGGGGGCGTTAAGGATCTTGGTATGGTGCCAGCTTCATCTCGTTCACGGCGGCGAGGGAGAGGCGCAGGCGTCGGTCAGGGTGGAATTCGATCCGCCCACCGAAGGGAAAACGGACGGCGACGGTTTTGTCAAATGTAAAGGGAAGGTCGAGAGGGATGCCTATGAGGGTCAGCCGGTGTTCAAAGTCGAGGTCGAGGCAACGACGAGCAAGTTCCGCGCGCTCCCCACCATCATGTCCTTTCGCGGTACCGACGCGTCGTTGAACAAGATGGTGAGGGCGCACCAAATGAAGCATCAAGAAAAGGTAGCGGCGGCCGCGGTGGGAAGAGAACGGTATTTCAACTCGGCGGCGGCGAGTATGTCGAGTAGCATGGTGGGGAAGTAAGTGGTGGTGGTGGCTTGGTTTGTTTACTTCGGGAAGTTGAACATGGAGTTGTTGGGTGGAAGGGATTAGAAAGATGTACATCGATTTAGTGATAATTGTTAGTAAGACCCCCTATAACAGCCCATTAAAACAACAAGCGGTACTTCAAGATGAACCCCACCAGACACACGTGATCTCCCTCCTCTTTCGCGGAACTTGCCAAAGCAGGCCGCGACTCCCAACCAACACAACGCGAGCACTGGTCACCACTCACGTGCCACTGTAACGCGCTGTAGCCAGTGGGGTTCTCACCACTCTTTGTCCTTCCAACATCTGTCGATCCAACTTCCTCCCTCTGTCGGCCTTTTCTTCTTCTCAACACCCGGCCGTCCTCAATCCGCATTCGCCCACGCGCACTTCCGAACAATGTCACAATGCCACGACAAAATACCTTCACCGTGGTGCCCAACCCACTGGGCATGCAAGGCCTAATCTCGCGCGACGATGCCCCGGCCTCGAAGCCCCAAGCGATGACGTCCAAACAAGCCAAGAAGCTTTACAAACAAGCCACGAAGCAACCGAAACTCTCCAAAGTCGAGCAGCGTCGACTTGAGCTGGAGGAACAAGAACGAATCCGCAAGGATCTCGACAAGCAGAAATCAGCCAACAAGGCGAGGATCGCAAGAGAGAAGAAAAAGGCAAAAGAGTTGGCAGAGTTACAGGCGCGAAAGAAGAAGGGTGTGCCGCTGGTGGATGTGCATCCGAGTCAGGATACCATTTCGAGATTCGTAAGGGTGGGCGTGGTAAATACGGCTACGAAGAGGGATTCGAGTGGGAACGTCAAGGGCAAGGCTGTGGAGCAGCAAAGCCGGACTGTTTCTCCGGAGAGAGACGATTCGAACAAGGACAACATACCGGATGGCAGGGAGAAAGCGGTTGAGAGTCCGAGGAAACGACCACGATTAGACGATGAAAGCCCACCGAAGGGGCAAGATGCGGTTACGATACCCTGCAAGGAGAGCATATCGGAGGTGAAGGACAAGACAGAGGGTACAAGCCAGCGAAACTCACAACAACGATGGTCAGGCAAGGAAGGCTCTCAGTCGAACGACAAGACGAGTACACGTACGGAATCCAACAAGCAGAGGCTGGAGACTCCTGAGAAAGTTGTAATGGTTATGCCCAAACCAACAAGGCTGCAACCGGACAGGCATCTGGAGGATATGGGGTTAAGTCGACCGCAATCGGACGTGGAAGCCTTGCAACCGAAAGAACATGGTATTGCTCCTTCAAAGTCGGTACCGGCTAGGAAGGTCGTTAAACCATTACCGACTGGCATGCGACCAAGGCCTGCTTTGGGAGAAACTGACGGGAATCGGTCTACTCCGCCAAAACCGTCCAAGGAAACAGTGCCACCGCAAGGCTATCAGAAGCCGGAGCTTGCGAATCAGGGAAAGCAACAGCAAATACCAAGGGAGAACTCTCAACCAAAGCCCAAAGACTTTACGCCGAAGCCGTCGGTGGTGCCTGCTCGTCAGCCTGCTCAGCCTTGCGAGCCTCGTCAGCCTTCATATGGTGCGAGACTAAATCCTTCGGTACCCAAGCATCCGGCCACAACTCCTGCAAACCCATCCAAGCCGTCGTCCACAACGGCCAATCCCAACAAGTTCGCTTCCCCATACAGACCTATGGGCCCTCCAGCGCTCGTACCACAACGTCCCTCGCCTGGTCCACCAAGCTTTAAGCAACCTATGGCCAGACCTAGCAGCGGGGGTATCCAGAAGCCCAAATTCCTTCCAAGGAACCATCTTCAAGCAACGGCTGCGAGAGCATCTTCTTCTGGCACCACTAGCAGGACGGCAGTCCCAAGCAACAATACACCGCCAACAAGCACCCAGCTATTCGTCATGTCGCACCTCGACGACCTTCTCCCCAGTCCATCTCAAGAGCTTCGAGAGCTGGAGGAGAATATTCAGCCTACCCCCATATCGCGCCCACCGGCCTTCAAATCCTTGCCTAATAAGCGAGGACAAGTCCCTTCGGTTGCCTCCAAGTCTTCTTTCGCACCAGGGCCGAGACGGTTCGCACGACAAACGTCGCATGTACAAATCGCACCTCCACGGCCTCGAATGCAAGAAGTCAAGCCCGTTGAAGATGACATCTTCCCTTTTCTCTCCACCCAGGACTTGCTTTTCTCGTCCCAGGACATACTGGAGCTGGAAAGCGACACTCCCAGCAAGGTTAACAACCGAAAGGAGAGCTTCCAACCTCCATCCTGGAAGCCATCACCCAAGACCGCCTCTTCGTCGCCTTCGATAGTAACTAGTAAGGGACACCGTCCATCTCATACAACGACCACAACACCAGCCCCGCAACCCGTACCGGCGATTGTCTCTGAGAAACAGGCGGTAAGGGTACCTGGTCTCTCGAACCCAAGCCCTCGGGCTTCAGCGACTTCGACTCCCAAAGCAAGCCCGGCCATTGGAGATCAACAAGCAGAAATCCCAAATCCGAGTTTACCGACGGCGGCCGCCACTCCTGCCGCCCCCAAACCTACCCCTCCGCCCCGATCCCCATCACCCCAACGGTTCTTTGGCTCCAGTGGCGTAGGCATGCAGATCCTGCTTGCCATGGCAGAGAGCGAAAAGACCTTAAGGGAGGACGAAGAACGCCGTCAAGAAAAAGCGCGTCGTGAAAAGTTAGCCGAGGAGAGGCGCAAAAAAGCAGCGGCGGAAAAGGCCAAAAAGGCAGCGGAAGAGAAGCGCAAGAGGGAAGCTGAGAAGAGAGCAAGAGTAATGGAAAGGCTGAGGCGTCACGGTGAGGAAATCGCACAGTTGAAGATACCTTTTGCGAGGAGGGCAGAATCACCGGCAGTGGCACCGGAGCAGAGACCTGCGACTCAGGCAAAGCTGCTGCCAGGGCAAAGTATTAAGCACCTCATTCCTTCGATTAGCAAGGTGAAGAGACCACCATCGGGGTGGGTGCCGGCGCAAAAGCCTAGCATGGCAAAGCCCGCCGTCATCATCCAAGCAAACCACCCACAACAAGCAGCGCAGCCGCGGCCGCCAAAGTCCAATATTCATGCGCAACATCGGCCCCAGCAAGCACCACAGGTAACCAAGACATGCTCAGCTCCCAAGCCAAATTCCAGCATCCCAGGACAGTATCAGATACCGCAGGTCTCGAAGGTCCCCCCTGCGCCATCCCAAGAGGCGGACTACGGGGGTGAAGACCTGGATGGGCTAGGTGAGTTGGGAGGTATGGGACTCACACAGTTCTTGGGGCCAGACAAGGATCTGTCTTGGCTTGATGACGATGATGATGATTTCTGATGCTGAAGAGGCACGCAAACACCCGCCGCAAGCGATGAACGTCGAAGCGGCTGGCCCATTATTACCGAGGCCAAATTAGTTACTGTTTCTTTACCTATCTACCTATATTTCAGTACTTGTTAGATACCCGACAAATGTCATTTTGCGTTTTTCCGTTCCAGGTCTTTGAGCCTGTCGTGCCTTCCTAAACTCCATTTGCATGTATGACCAACCAGCTTGTTGCATGCGACGGGGGGAGAGCATGGTTAAAATTTCATGGCTTCGGATTTTGAGAACAAGTTTCTCCCCTGAACATTTTCTTTGAAGCTTCTCAACGCCCGCAACACTCCAAGCRCCCCCATTCTCCTCTTTGCTTACATCGCTGGGAAGCACTTTCAACACCATGTCTTCGATGTCACGATATTGATCGTCGGTTTGTTAGCGTCCGCAGCGTCACATCACGGAATGCCAGGGGCAGCCACAGCGGGCATGACAGAAGCCAACGACGGCGCAAGGGGCCGATGTCCAAGCCACTGCACCACCACAAACCACCCAAACCCACGACGCTAGACCGCCGCCAACTGTGTAACACCACCACAATCCGGGGACCAACCGGCATCACGTCCACACACCTGCAGATGCGAGACAAGACATGCCCGGCGTCCCGTAATTTCCACCCAATGAGCGCCGCTTGGTACCCAAACTCAGCCAAACTAGTGACCCAAACTGACCCAAACATGGGCCAAACAGGAACCCAGACCATCCCACCACTACGGCACCGCAGCGAGACACACAAGCAGGCCGCCTGAGGACAGCCGTCTTGGCCATGGGGGGATGAGGCAGACATGGCAGATTCCAGATTCCAGGCTACGACGGGACTTTTCCTCTTTGCACCATTCATCCGCCTCCACAAGCAAGTCGCCTTGGACGGTTGACATCCGGTACGAGGACGATCTACCTATACCACGACGACTCATAGCCAGAGCAACACAAGGCAGATCAAGGCAGATCAAGGCAGCTGGCGGCCTGCGACCAAACTTGTCCGTGTTGTTGTTCTGCTGTCAGTCATCGCTGCCATCATCGGTCGGTCGTTAGCTGGCTGGACTGCTGGCTAGGCGCTAGTCGGGTGCCTGACGCTTGACGCTGCTGCATGCTTGTGTGGCATCTGCCCTGCCGTTGCAGCCACTCATCGTCCACTCCCAACTCTGCGGCTTCATGCCCAGTTTTTCGTCAAGGGTTTGCAACACTGGTCGAACTTTGTCTTCTTGCATTCACTTCTCCGCATTTCACCATTGTTGCGACAAGATTGTTTCGAGTTTTTGCAGTGCTTGAAGTATCGTTGTTGTTGTGAATCCAATCTCGCGTCGCGCCAACACGCTGCGCACCTTGACGGCTCGCGCTACGCTACAGATACAGGGAGGTTGTGCGCTACACCAACCGCCAACGGCCAACAGCCCGGGACTCCTCACCTACCATCACTAGCGATCGCCGCGCCGGTCGGCAACCGTTAACCGGGGTACTCCAACTTGTCAAGCTCGTCGGGCTTCTGTCCGACGACATATTTTGTTCTTCGCCATGAGGAGATCTGAGCGCCCTCGTCGTATTGACGATACCCATCGGTTCAAGACCTACCACAGCGATCGCGACATCCTGTCGGGCCCTGCCACTGCCCCGCTCGGTTCGCCAAGGGAAACCCGAAGCCACGTCGGCAGGCTCGAGAGGGACCGCGACCGGGAAAGGGATCGAGACCGCGAACGTCCGAAACCACGTGTTGTCGGGTCAGCTTCGACTATTTCATCCCATTACCCTTCTTCCCGTCGTCGGCAGAACAGTTTCGAGCATGTTCCCAGGCATGCGCGCACGCGATCGCTTTCAGTGCCCAGGTCTTTCTCCCCGCCGCCATCCGATGATGCAACATCAGCACAGGACTCGGACGAGGAAAGGCGCAGGCTGAAAGCCAGGCATACACTGAAGACAAAGACTCGAGAGCATTATCCTTCCGGATCCCACCACCGTCCGTCGCTTCAGTACTACAAGAACGATCGAGCGAGTTTGTCAAGTCCGAGACTAGCTGGATGGCCAAGTGCCAGTTCAAGACCACCATCTAGGTCACCTGAGCCAGTTCGCCCCAAAAGAATGGACAGAGAACTTAGGAGGGATCTGTTTGATCGTGCTTCGTTTCACCAGCTCAACGATGATCGGGACTCGCTGTTTTCTACGCCTTCGGAGCCGAACTTGCGGGCGAGGCTCAATATTGGCGTGGATGATGGCCATGTTGGACCGGGATTGGTGAGCCCGAGAAAGCCTAGTGCGCTAGCAAGGAGTACGAGCGGCACTGGGACGTTTGAGTATGAAGGGAGACAAGGAGGGTTGAGTTTGAGGAAGCCGGGTACCTCTTCCCGGGCTCCTAGTGTTGCGCCTTCGTAAGTGACTTTCGTTCAACTTGTGTGTTTCTCTTCTGTTGTCGGCCATGCCGAGCAACCACCACGAACAACACCTAACAGGAACAGGTATCGACATCCTGCCCCGGAGAACGCCCAGTACGCAGAGGTCCGCGTCCTCATCCTGACTTGGGCCTTCCACGACCTGAAGGTTAGCGACAGCGACTCACACCCGTACATGTTCGGCCCTGGCAGCGAGTTTGTTTCCCTTGAAGAAGAGACGCGACGACTCCGGGATACCTTTGAATCTTATGGGTATACAGTAGACGACTGGTTGATTCCCATGCGAGATCCACTGAAAGCCATGTTGACCAAGTTGGCGCAGTTTAGCAAATGGGCGAATGACGAGACGCTTTTGATTGTGTATTATCATGGACATGGAAGCTTGGATGAGAGAAGCGAGTTGGTCTTCAGCAGTCACGAACATCCGACAGATGCGCAGTGGGCGCAAACAGCTGCGGCGGAACTTTATGCTGCGATTTTGAACCAGGACGCTTGTACGCATCTTGGAAAGCCGACGACGCCTTACCATGAGTTGATGAAGAAGTAGTACGTCGTCCCTCGTCCATCGACCGTGATCACCACTAACACCTCCAGTGAGCGCTACCGCCCAATCTCCAAAGTGAAATGGTCCGATATACGATCCGCCATTCTCGGTATCAACTCCGATCTCTTGCTCATTCTCGACTGCTGCGCTGCCGGCGGCGCCAATCTAGACATGGAACACTCTGACGCCACCGACACCTACCACACGGAGGGGCCCAGCGGCAAGATCTACACCAAACACCTCTTCGCAGCCTGCGGTTTCGAATCCAGTACCAGTGACGACATGACCAGCGCTATGTGTGACGTTCTCGACGAATGGCCAGGCCCGGACGACGCTGGGTTGGAAAGTAGCGGGATGTTGGTATCAAGTCACGGCGGTGGACCAAGCGGACATGGAGGGTACTCGGGCAAGTGGCTCACAACTCGGAAACTCCACCAAATCGTCGAATCGAAACTTCAGCGTGATGCCGCCATGACAGCAGTGGGTCTCCGAAGTGCCAGTCAACCGATCTTCAAGCAGTTATTACCCGTTGACTTGCCAGAGCGGTATATCACGCTGCCAAACTTGCAGGGGAGACGAAGCCGAAACCAGAGCCGCGGACGGAACCGGTCTTCTCATCACAGTCAGGCTGCGAGTACCGCGGACGCCGATACTATCGTCGGCAGCACCATGAACGGAGGGATAGAGTACGGGATCGACGAGGGGATCCCTGGGAGCGCAACGCAAGTCGGCTTAGGGACAGCTCGAAGTCGAAGTCGCTTCTCGGCAAGAGACTTGAGTCTGGGGAGGATATCAACCCGGGCGGAGAGGGACCGGGAGAGTGGGCTGAGGGAAAGGGATGGGAGTGTACGGGATAGCGGAAGGGACAGAGAGGGGAGTATCAGAGAGCGAGAGAGGGAGCGGGATAGAGAGAGTCATCGGGATAGGGACAGAGAGCGAGAGGAAAGGGACGAGGGTTGGGATGTGGTCAGTATGCGGGAGGGCTTGAGGGAGCGGGATGGAAGCGTTAGGGAGAGTGGGAGGGATCGGGATCGTGAGAGGGAGAGGGGGAGGGACTGGCAAAGATGATACGAGGGGACGCGACGGCGATTGAAGATGTTAATGATGATACGAGGCTCAAGGTTAGGAATGGGACATGATCATAACGGGTTATAAGGATCATTGAGGAGAGGTTATACAACGGTCTCCTTGCCACAGATTAGTTTTGGATCTGAGGGAGCTTGGGTCCTTCGGAAGCTACTCGAGCTTTTTTTATTTTTCGAGTTTCTCATTTCGTTTCTTCTCATGTTTGAACTTCGATGTTGCAAATATTCATTGTGTTAGTAAAATGTGTTCTTTCCTTGTCACGCTCTTCGCTTCAAACCAGCTACAGCAAGTATAGATAACTAAGGTAAAACTACACAAAGATTCCGCTTTCTGCTTCCCGAGATCCGAGCGCATTTGAACCATCGGTCCCAAAAGCAGCACCTCGACGTAAAAAGAAGAAATCCAGAAAGCGACACACAAGCTATCTGCAATTCCTTCAACGATGTATGTATCATGAAGTGAGGAAAAGAAAAAAAAAAAAAAGTCCAAAAGAGAAACTCAAAGCTCCCTCGGTAAGGATCGAACTTACAGCCTCCAGATTAACAGTCTGACGCGCTAGCCAATTGCGCCACGAGGGATTTTGAATGCTGTTTCCAGCTGTTGTTGAAGATGTGTGTCGGTTGAGGCATTTATCAAGGTGCATGAGAGATCGGGATCGGGAAATCGCGATGGAGTGTATGGCACTGCAGTGGAGGGCAGAGCTTGGCGCTGGTGGGGTGGATCGTCGATGCACACTGCGTTAACAGACGGGGACTCTACTCGTTGCTGTGTTACCTTACCCGAAAGCATACAACATATCGATAACAACTACGACTTGAAAGCTAGATAGCTATTGAGATTCACAGCAACCGGTCACAAGTACTCTGATAAGATTAACGACTACTGTCACGGCGAACAGAGGGAAGGAATGCGACAAAGCGACAATGACCCTACTATTGAATGAAGATCGAAAGATGAAGAAAAGAAGAAAACTAGAATACAAAGAATGGTCATAACGCAAAAGGATATATTCCTATGCACTGCCAAGAATCCTACAGTGGATCCGGTGGAGCCACTGCAACAGATGTGGGCCTGTGACCAATGCTGACCAGCGGCTGAGCCGCGCCGTCACAACTACGACCTCGACTACGCTAGATTTCTTTAGCCAAATTTCAATCCAGCTGAGGACACCTTTGGCGAATTGCTAGCAGGCGAACCCGCGGTCCTTGTCCGCATGCCAAATAAGCTGCCTCTAGACCCATAGAGGGAATACCGGGTTCCAAAACAGGGTCAAAACAGGGTCAAAATAGCCTGATGGAGCCAAAAATAATTTTATTTTTCGCACGTTTGCACAAAATTTTTTTGCGCAAAAACGATGTTCAGAGCCTAGGATACTTTTATGGCTAACAGTGCAAAAGCTCCTTTTCCGATTATCGTTCTTGTTAACGTGTGGCTAGTACTGTGCCTTGTAACTGCCTTGCCTACCCTGTATTACAGAAGGCTGACTGTTAAGGACACTACTCCTTTCTACAAAATCAGTTGACTCAGTCCCCACAGAATGTACTAGAATGCAAGAGGTTTTACC
>RANY01000723.1:0-18707 GCA_009805235.1 Neurospora pannonica FGSC 7221 | reverse complement strand
CTGGCCCTAATCCTCGTCATCCAACTGACCAGCAAGCGCCGCCGCGGCGTCTGGATCGGCCTGACCAACACGGGCTTCACAATCGGCATGTCCACCGGCGCCGTCGTCTTCGGCGCTTTGTTGCCCGTCATCGGCTGGCGCGCTCTCTTCTGGGCGCAAGCGCCCCTCGGTTTGCTCGGCGGCTTGGGAGTCTACGCCAGTATTCCTTCTTTCATCATGTCCACCGGCCAACCCTTGTCCCGGGAAGACGCAGAGAAAACCAACCTCCAAAAACTGAAAGAGATCGACTACGCCGGCGCCGTAACTTTGACCACCACCATCGTTCTCCTCCTCTACTCCCTCTCAGGCCGGACGGGAATCCACTACACCCCGCTCTTTTCCTCCCTGCTCACCTTCTTCCTTTTTCTGCTGATCGAATCCCGCTTCGCCAGCGACCCCATCCTCCCCCTCCACATCCTCCGCTCCCGCGGCATTTTATTGTCTTGCTTGTCTCAACTGGGCTTCATGTCCGCGCGCTGGACCGTGCTCTTCTACGCGCCCATTTTCGCCTTAGCCGTACACGGCGCCTCGCCCGCTTTAGCCGGGTCCATCTTAATCCCTACGAACTTGGGTTTCGGCACCGGCGGACTGCTAGTAGGTTGGCTGCATATGACGCATGCTGATCACACGAGTAAAGGGTACTGGTTCCCTTCTTTGTTGGCCATGAGTATCTTTGGGCTGGCGATCCTGGCGATGGGGTGGGTGAGTAATGCTGCCACCCAAATGGGGTGGTATGTTGGGGTGATTTTTGTGAATGGACTGGCGACGGGCGCGGCGGTGAATTATACCATGGCGCATTTGCTGCATTTGAGTCATGTGCGGGAGCACTTTATTGTGACGGGGTTGTTGGCGACGTTTAGGGGGTTTGCGGGGAGCTTTGGGACGGCGATTGGGGGCGGGATCTTTGGGCGGGAGTTGAGGGCTTCGTTGTATAGAGGGTTTGAGAGCATAGGCGAGGGGATGATGCCGAGAGAGAGGATAGAAAAGTTGGTTACGGTTTTGGTGGGTAGTCCGGCGAGAGTGCATGAGACGGGGTTCTTGACGGGGGCGGAGAGGGTGGTGGCCGTGAGGGGGTATGAGAATGCTTTGAGAATGCTTTATCAGAGCGCCGCGGTGTTGTGTGTGGTTGTGTTGTTGGTGCAGGCGGGGACGGGGTGGACGGCTGGGGGAGTGAGTGAGCAGGAGGAGAGAGAGATTGAGGAGGCTATTGCGGAGCATGATGGGAGGATGGAGGCATGAATCTTAAAAAGGAGTGCTATAACAAGATAGATTCTGTGTCTTAAAAGCCATGTGTTTGGTACTTCTGGATATATAGAAATGGGGAAATAGACATAGTACATCAGTCAAACCTCTGTCGTCACTGGCATTCATAGTTACTAGCAGATGTGCAACTCTAGAGCTCTTTCTTCTTCTGGCCGCAAATTTGATATTCCGTGCTTCAAAGGCTACCCATCAATATCCATACCAAGCCGTTACGCCAAAGTGTAGTTATCCCTAACCGTTCTCGATCCCATCACAGCGCAAAAACCATATTCAACGTAATATGTACTCAACAATAACAGTCCTTTTCGTTCCTGAGGTATCATCCCTTTTCCATGTTTCAACCGTCAACGCTTCTCATCATCCCAAGTTACCAATACCAAAAACCACGGTAGCAAAAAAAAAAAAAAAAAAAAGAGACTACTCAAACTCCCCCTTCCTAAAAACCCCCCTAACACTCTCCCCCCTCCCCTCCACCCCCCTCCACTTCCTCGCCTCCCTCCTCTTCTCCGCCTCCGCCACCTTCGCCCGCCTCTCATTCTCTCTCGCAAAGTAATTGATACCAGACATCTTGCCCGCCGTCCGCTTAATCTTGACATCCTCGCCAAACCCGCTCGCGCCCGCAGCCTTGCTGTTGGTATAGGGGTTGGTCGTTGTAGAGACTGATACCGAGGGGGTAGTGGTAGACGATGATGCGGACGCGGAAAGAGCAGAGGAGTTGGTCGTTGCCCGACGGAGCAAGGCGGGGACTTTGAATGCTGATTGAGACAAGGAGGAGGAGGGGGCGGCGAAGGCTAGTTTGGATTGGTTTGATGTGGAGGAAGTGGAGGTGGAGGAGGAGTTGCGCTTGAGGGAGATGCGGTCTACGATGGCTGCTGAACCGGTACGGCGGGGGTTGGTGGTGGAAGTGGGTTTAGAAGACGGCGCGTTATTCTCCTTGCCTGGGGTAGCGGGGATGCTGTCCTCCTCTTCGTCGTCGGAACCGAGAACGGTGGCGGGGATGACGGAGGAGGTGTGTGGTTCGTCTAGGAGGTTAGATAAGCTCTCGCGGATTTCGCCCAGGTTAGCCGGTTTACGGCCAGTCTTTGTCCGGCGGGGGTTCGTGGAAGCTGTCGTCTGCGGCTGGGTAGCTGGGATGGTCTTGTCTTTACTAGAGGACTGAGATTCTTGTGTCTCAGGGATGACGGAGGATGGCTTGTCCGCAGGGCCAAAGAGGAAGTCCATCTCATCATCGCTGCCGCGATCCTCGATGGACTTAAGGAACGCTTTCGTCTTCGGGTTCTCAGCGACCTTGCTGATGCGCTCATCCGCCAGGAGAGCCCGCTGCATCTTGGCGAACTGTCGCCTCTTCATACGGCGACGGGCCTCGCCGCCGTCGTCCTCGTCAGAAAGGTCGTCCCAGTCGCCACCTTCGCCGCGGGCGCGCTTGCGACGGAGCTTTCCCGTGGTGATATCATGGAAAAGCTTCTCGACTTGTTTCTCGTCTGAGGCACGTTCGCGGTCGCTGTCCTTTTGTTAACTTGATTCCCACCTCGCGAATATTGGAGCAAACTTACGCATAAAAAGCAGCCAACTTTCTCTCATCCCCCTCCCCAGCCTTCGTCTCATCATCAATCATCTCCTTCACCAACTCCTCATCCTCGTCATCACTACTGCCCTCCCCATCTATACCTCCCAACCCCGCATACTCATCCTCAGACTCCTCAGCCTGTTCCTCCACCATCTCCCTCGCCTTGCTCTTCTTCTTCGCCTCCTTCCTCCTCTTCTCCCTTTCCGCAGCTCTCTTCATCTTTTCGAAAGCCGATTTGGCCTTTTCAGCCTCACGGTCATCGTCACCAGCATCCCCCATTTCCTCATCACCGTCTCCTTCCTCCTCATCCAAGGTTGACGCATTAAACAATGCAGACCCAGTAATCACATCCCCCCTTCTCCTCAACCTCCCCAACGGCCTCTTCCCTGACGGACTGAGACTATTCTCCCCACTACCAGCACTTCCACTTCCACCAGGCGTCGAGGTCGAAGCATTCGTAGGCGCACTGCTATTCCCGCCCTGGCCACTAACCAGTACCGTATCAACCGTCGAATGCGGCGGCAGCGGCGCGTCAACAAACCTCTGCTTCAACGGTGTATAATCCTTATACCCCTGATCTTGCGTGGGCTCAATCAGCTCCGACCCTTGCGTCATATTAAACGCCGTCTGGTTTAGCAAGCTATCGAAGCCGTGCATCTGCGACTCGGACTGGGAGAAGCCGAGCTGGACGCCTTGGGTTTCTAATGCCGCCTGGGACTCCTTGTCTTTGGCGGCCTGCTGGCGAGTAGTGAGGGAGGGTTGGCTGTCGAGGATCATATCCTCTTCTGGATGCTGCTGGCCCGCGGTTTGGGAGAAGTTGGAGTCGGGGATGTCGGTGAGATCGATGTCGAAGGTGGGACGCGGCTGAGAGGGAGAGCTGCCGCCGAATTCGGAGGGTGAGCCGGGTTGGCTGTCGTCCATGGTTCCGGCGAAGATTTGGGTGAGGCCGAGGCCGGCGGGTCCGGCGACGGGGACGGGGAGACCGGGGATGAAGTTCTTGCGTGCGGAGCGCAAGACGGAAGTGGGAACACTGGGCGAGCCAGAGTGGAGGGCTGAAGAGGGGGATTTGGGGAAGCGCTGCTTCGGTCGGGGAGTTTCTTCGATGCGCTGCTTAGACGATGCGACTTGCTCTTCCTCCTCATCCTCGTCATCGGAGAGGATAACGACCTGCTTCCGTGGCCGACGGCGGATAGTCTTGGTGCTAGGCAGCTCATCCTCGTCCTCGTCGTCTTGCTTTTCGGCGTTTTCTTCCTCAGACTCATCAGCGCTCTCATCAAAGAGTGCACCAGCCGGATCAGCCTCAGCCATATCCTCATCCTCATCCCCCCCTTCGCCCTCCTCTTCCTCCTCCTCACTCCCCGAAAGCTCAATAGCCTCCAGCTCCTCTTTATCATCATACTCCTTCTCACTCCCCACATAACTCTCATCATCATCCTCACTATCATCCCACCCCAACGGATCCTCCTCCCCATTCGCCTTCCTCTTCCTCCTCTCCTCCCTCGCATCCTCCCTCTCCCTCTTCATAATCTCCTCTGCCTCCCTCCTCGCCCTGGCAACAATATCCTCCACCTCCTGCATCTCCTTCGCCCTCTCCTCGGCAGTCAGGACTACCACGCCCTTGGCTCTCAACATCTCCAAGTGCTCTTCGCGCTCGCGCTTGGCTTGCGCCCTGGCACGTTGCAAGAGAGTCATCTCGAGCGCGCCGGGCGTCATGGCGGGCGGTTGGTGCTTGGAGAGGTGTTGTTTGTTTTTGGGCAGGGGAGCGGCGGGGAGTTTTTCGGGGTCGTCGATGTGAGCGAGTTTGCGGAGGACTTGGAGGGGGCGCGGCTCGCGGGTTTGGTTGAGGGGGACGCGGTCGAAGATGGCGTCGATTTTGGATTTGCGGGTTTGGGGCTTGACTTGAAGGTCGTCGTCGTCGTCATCGTCGAGGGAGATGGTGTTGGCTTGGATAGAGGAGGGTTGGAGCGGGAATTTGACACGGACGTTGCGTTTCACTTTGGGGAGGGAAGCAGTAATCTTGGCTTGCTCTTCAGCTTCGAGATCGGCGGCGGTGGCTTTGCCTTTGCCCTTGTCGAGCTTCTTCTTTTGAGTGAGAGCTTGTTCGAAGGTGAGTAGTTCTCCATCTGAGTTCTCTTCTAGGAGCAGGTCGCCGGTGGATGTGGCGAGCTCTTCCACTGTTTTGTCGGGCTGCTTGTTTCCCACCGGAGGAGAGCTTGGTGGTGTCTCCTTCTCTGGTACCTTCTCTGTATCGCTCGGCCTTGATGTCGCCGGCGACTCAGGTCTACTAGACTCTTTCGCTGGCTTCTCTGTAGTCGCCGCGTGGGCAGCAGCGGCACCAGCAGGTCTGAAGTTGAACCTCTCGAACAGTGTAGCCTTGGTAATCTTGTTCTTGACTTTCGGTTCGTGTGCCAGTTGTAGCTCTCTTGCCATGCGTTGTGTCTCCCTGTTCATATCCTCCAGCGCCTTCTTGCTAGCCTTCCGTTGTGAGGGCCTTTTTGTGGCACCCTTTTGTGTAAGCTTTCGCCCGCCCTCGTCGTCGGATATGTTGTCGTCGTCCTCATTGACAGACATACGGTCGTCAGCTGCCATGGCTGCCCGTCGTTCGGCCTTCTTTCGTTCTTCTTCTGCTTCTCTGGCCTCACGTTCTTTGCGCTTCTTCTCCACAAGTGCCTGGAAACGAGGATTCTTCTGGAGATTGCTGATGCTGGGGAACTCTTCATCGTCACTTGCTATGCCATCTTCAGGACGGTCTGAGGGTTTCGCAGGCGACACAAAAAGGCCTGGGGAGTCGGGCACTTGGGCTGCTTGTTTCTCGGGAGAGACGAAGAGGCCGGGTGAGGCAGCGGTCGGTTCATCTCGTGGCTCGGGTTCGGGTGTCGCGGCGCGCTTTCGCGGTCGTTGTTGTAGCTTTCTCGGGCGGGCAGTTACAATCTCGTCATCGCCTTCGTCGTCCTCGTCTTGGACGGGGCTCTTGGTCGTGGGAGGGTTCGTTGGTCGCTTCGGGGTATCATCTCTCATCTCGTCGTCAGATTCGGACTCTGATTCGGGAGCTGGGTTGCTCTTTGACTGCATTCCGGCAGCAAATCTGCCTCTTGGTCGCAGGATCTCTTCATCCACTTCATCGGAGCTGTCAGACATGTTGACATCAGACTGTTCAGCGTTGAAGACTGGCGATGTCGGTGTTGCGCTACGCGATCCGGAAGCGCGTCCTGGCGAAGGCGAGGCCGAAGCAGCCATTGTGGCCGCTGATTTGGGGATTTCTGTAAAGTTCTTAAAGTCGGTCTCTCTGCATCAGGGTATCTTCAAGAAATAGCCGCAAGGATCTCGAGAGTAAGGCAGAAAGAAATAGTATATTGTGGTGTAAGTGCTATGGTTCAGTTGTCGACGGGAACCAAAGCGACAGTCCACTATCTTTTAGTGATAAAGTGGGTTAATGGTTGTGATATGGTGGGGAAAACGCGTCAAATGACGGCTCATGGCGCGTCGTGCAGATCGTGTTCAGCGCGCTAAAGTGCTTCTCTGCAGGGTTGCAAGGGTTCAATAAGGGGTTAAATTGCCAAGCATGGGCCAAAGTAAACATTTGGCGCCTCGTGTTCCCATTTACCCCTGAATGCATATGTACATCAACCTTAATGTCAACCAGCTCGTGCCTCTGTGAACTCCCCTCAACACCAGACTCCAATCCCCGATGACACATTGACAGGTTCTTTTAAGAATGATCTAGCTTGCTGATGCATCATCTAATGTAACCAGATATAAAGCCAAGCGCACTCTGCAAAACTATAGTCCCGGTGCATCAATGTAGGGCAGCCTCTCTGCCATACCATTTGCAAGACCACTTCACCCGGACCCCTTACTATTATCGAGAGAGACACGCCAAGAAGACAAAGATGATTTGGGGTATCGTCGGTAGAAAAAAAAAATACAATCAAAGGGATAGACGCTCTGTCTCTTTCTCCAGCAAAGGGATCCAGCAACCAATGCTCTCCTCCACATTTCCAACTCCTCAAAGAACCAGACAGTAAGAAGTGAAATGCCCATGGCTCAGAGATTCAAGCAGTAACCGACCTGTGCTTTTTGGAAGGGGAAAACGCCGCCGCAGAGTATGTTGAATGCAGGGCAAAAGCTGCCCAGTGATCTTATGTAACGCCAGTCGCCCTTTGGGTAAAATGAAAACCCCCCTTGTTGAAATATTCCACCGTGCCCAAGTATTAGCCCACGGCGAGGCACGTATCCAAAACGCTGTTGAGGAAGTCCCCATCTTCCGAGTCTGCCCCTTCCCAGGGCATATCGTCATCATCATTGTCAATATCCATGGCATCCCCATGATTGACGCCATTGGGTAATGGCCCATCTGGCTTGCCGTTGGTCGCCATTCCCCCCATCTCAATATCTCCGTCAGTAATCGGTCGTACTTCCCGCCCGTCAATGTATGTGTGATCGTCCCAATTTTCGAGCTCCCCTTCCCGGTAGTCGTAGATGACCGACTTGGCGACAATCGGAAAGTTTGCTAGCCCGCAGTCACCCATCTCCAGCGCAATACGGAAATCCGCCATGCCCAGAGGCCCGCGCTCGCTGGCGGCTTTAGCTTCCACGGGCAACAGGCCGCTCTTATCGCGTGTTACCTCGCCTCTCTGAAAAGCCTCTTCTTCCTTCTGCAGCTTGCGCCGGTACTTGTGTGTTTGAATCCAAGCATTGCCTGCTCCGAAACCGGCGTTACCTGAGTCTCCAGGGCCGTTACTCCTCGTTCGGCTGAAGATTGAGGACATGACTTGCTTGATGAACGTTTCCGTGGCTATTGACATGAACTGGGCAGCTTCTGGCGCGTGCCCGCCCGAGAGACCGGCCTCGTAGCAAATGGGAAGCATTTTGGCCTCGATGTTGCTGACATCTGGGAACTCTCCGGACTCCACGGCCAGCGGCTGCGCATATCGTTTCCTGATTTCCAGGTCATAGTCTGTAGAAAGAGACAAAGTTAGTAACATCGGTATGCCTTGTAGGTAGATGAAAACTTACTCATCCGGCTGAGACCTCCCGCGGCACTTGCTGGTACCTCGGCAGTCTTGATAGACTTATTTCTGGAGTGGTCAATGAACACGCTAGAGAGTGACTCGTAGGGGTCGAACTGCATCACGAGCTGTTAGTACTCGAGTCAACAGAAGTCGGGGTCGTGTTTCACATACGTCGTTGTGGGCGAGGTCTTTGATACGCCTCCTGTCTCTGCTGGGAAGTTGCATGACATCTCCCTTCAACCGTCTTTCTGCGGCATCACCAGACACTGGCTTGTTCGACGTGTTGGTTGAGGGCTTATCGTTTGCGCTGACCCAAGGCGCAAGGCCCTGATCAGGTATTTCTCGAGTGACATTTCCGTATATAGCAGCTATGAGCTGGTTATGAAGGTGCTCTTTGGAACCATCGGGAGAGGCCAATATTGGGTCGATGCGCGCACTAAGCTCGGCTTGGTTGAGGCGACCTACAAAAGGATATCTGTTAGTCCCGGGGCATGTCGAGGACAGTAGGTCTGAGGGGAGACAAACCAAGCAGAAAGTTGCCAACGGCTTCCTTGTAAACCGTCCATTGTTCTAGACCAATGTTTGCCCTTAGAGCAGTATATATAGGTTCGAGGTCAATGCGGGCCGGTATGAGTTGGCTTGTCTTTGGCTTTTGTAATGGAGGAACGGAAACATTTATGGATTTTGTAGCTAGAATAGGAGTCGAGAGGTTGACGGATGGCCGACTGAGGGCCGCGGGATTTATGTCGACCATGCTGAAAGGTATAGCTATTCACAGAGTGGATGTGGGTGTGTCGGTTCGGAGATGCCGTCGAGGTCCAAGATCCGGACCGGAACCGGAACCGGAAGAGGAGGGCGGATCGTGACCTCGGCGGAGGAGGAGAAGGAGGATGACTCCTGGCGTCCGCGAGATAGAACCTCACTGGGTCAGGCCACTTTCCCAAGCAGCAGTGATGTCGAAGCGGATAATGGTTTCCTTCCTTCCTAACACGGACTCTTTGGTATGGTCTGGGGAGGCCAGTGTTGCCGTCTCGGTATGGGCGCTCTAGAAGCGAAGTGGTGGTGCGGGTATGATGCCCCTGCGTATGGCGTCAGACCCAGTCGCGTGCGAAGCAGCAGCACAATTGCGACGCGGAAATAAGATCATTTGGGCCCGAAACCGTCGGCCAATGCTATGCGATCGCGAATCCGGGTTCAAAATGATGGATTGAGCATCCTGTCGTCGGGAAATGGATGGTGTATCAGGGTGACAAAGGTTGGTCGTTGGACGGTTGGAAGTCTGAATCGAGACGGGAGTGCGCTTCTTTGGTGGTCAAGCCACTTTCCGGTTGTCGTTGGATTTTGCGGAAGAGTTCTGAAAAGAGCGCTGAAAGATCCTCTGACGGACGGCCTCGTGCGCTAAAATACGGGCGCTAAATGCAGCTTTTGAGGTGTTTTTGGGGTAACTGTGTCTTTCTGTTAACAAGTACCTGGTAGTCCATATTTCATTCGCCTTGACCAGAAGTATCTTGCTATCTCAGAACTAACAATTCCGGCGGCCCCTCCAGTCCCCTCAAGTTGGGGTACTGCCTGCCGCCTACAGGTCACTTGTTCAGGGAGCTGGGAGCACTGGAAGGAGCATCTCCAAGTCCACAGCTGGATGTTCAGAAGAGCTCACCAAGACAACTCAAGATCAACACCATCACCGTTTGTCGCGTCTTGTAGCGCGTCCCTCTTTTTCGGCCGGCAACACAACAAACCCACCTGCGCTACCACTTTGCATCATTTGTTTTACGAAATCCGAGCAAGCAAGGGAAAGCTGAAGAAGGGAGAGAAGGAAGATGTGATGGGCATACAACTAGACGCCGCCAATTCCACCCCCAGACAATGCAACAATGGCTAGCCGACAGCAGGAACACCGAGCCCAAAAGATCTCCAGTGCCATCGACAGCCTCATAGCCCACCTGATCCCCGAAAACCCCTACGAAGACGACCATACCGCCGAGCTTCGACACGATGATTATGCGTCAGCCGTCAAGGCCCTTCTCGAACAGTAGGATTGCTCCAGCAACGGGCAGGCTATGGGCCATAACAAAACAAACATTGCTAACTCTTATGTTTCTCCCCAACCAGACCCTCCTCGCCAAGCTACGACGCGGACGTTAACAATGCCTCCGACTTGATCAAGAGGAAGTTGATCCAGGGAAACCCAACCCAGGCACTGCGCTTCTCCCACCTCTATACCCGACTACTATCCCTCCCGGTTCTCAACCAGAAATGGGCGATCCTCTACTTTCTCTACCAGCTCTCGGACTCACCAGATCCCAATGAGCCCCTCCCTTTGAGCCCGCTTCCGCAACAGCAGCCCCATTTCGACCCTCAGTTTCAGCCTCAGATCCAGGCGCAAACGCCTCCTCCGCAGCTGCTAAGACCTCCTCAACCATCAGCATGGCCTGCTGAACCCAGGATCCCGGCATATGAAGAGGCACAGGATGAGGAGGTGATGGAGGATGCCCCTTCTCTAGAGGGATCTCACAATGTTCCCCCAGAAAGGCCAAGACAACATGGTAGAGACCAAGATCATACGCCTACCCAGAGTCACCAGGCTGGTCCTGCTTCAAGAGACGAGAGGGATGTGGCATATGATCCATCGGAGCCGGCCTTGTTAAGGGACCTGCCCTTCACCCTGCAGGGCCTCTCATCGGCAACTCTCCCTTTTCTCAACGACACAACGTTGAAGCTACCACCAACCCTTCCTATCCCTATCATCTCTCTTCTCAACACTCTGGCCGAGCCTTCGCTACTCTACAGAGGACTGAACGAGTTTACCAAGACGCCGGCAAATGGCTTACTGGGCCAGAGTCTACGGGCTGCTATCAGCAAGGAGCTTCGATCGTATCTGACCCTGGTGGCTACTCTGGAGACCCAGATTCGCCGCGCTCTCTCTGAGCTCGATGAGTCTGCTCCCCGTGGTGGCATTGGGAAGACTGGTGTGACGCTTAAGCGATGTGTGGTATGGACTCGTGAGGCAACCATGGGCTTGCGCCTCATGTCTCTAATTGGGGAGGAGAGCAAGAATAAGCATGGTGGACAGTTGATCAGTCTTATCCACAGCTTCTCGTCTTCGCACGGCGATCCAGTTGTGGCTGCTTTCGCTGAACGCTTGCTTGTTGACGTGACTCGGCCGTTCTACGATATTCTACGCCGCTGGATTTATGACGGAGAGCTCCTTGATCCCCATATGGAGTTCTTTGTGCGGGAACAGAACCCTCACGACGAGGAGAGGAAAGACGCCAAAGCTAAGGGCCAAATGAGCGTCTGGAACTCCAAGTATGAGCTTGTTGAGGACATGGTTCCGAGCATTATCACACGCAACTTTGCCGACAAGGTTTTCCTTATCGGAAAGTCCCTGAACTTCATCCGCCACAGCTGCGGTGATCACAAATGGGTCGAGGACTACAGTAAAAAGGCGTCTAGAGAGCTCAAGTATGGCGACACGGCTACCTTGGAAGCCTGGATTGATGAGGCACATAGGGAGACAATGAGCCATCTTATGCACCTCCTGAGTGATCAATTCCGTGTCTTCGATCATCTAGAGGCGCTAAAGCGGTACATTCTGCTGGGCCAGGGTGATTTTATTGCTCTGCTGATGGAGTCGCTGGCTCCTAACCTAGATCGGCCAGCGGGTGCCCAGTATCGGCATACTCTTACTGCGCAGCTTGAGCATGCCATCCGAGGTTCAAACGCCCAATATGATGATCCAGAAATCACCAACCGCCTGGATGCCCGCATGCTTCAGCTCAGCCATGGCGATATCGGCTGGGACTGCTTCACTCTCGAGTACAAGATTGACGCGCCCGTGGATGTCGTTGTTACCGAGTGGGGCAACCGACAGTACCTCAAGGTCTTCAACTTCCTTTGGCGTATCAAGCGTGTCGAGTTTGCCCTGGCCTCTACCTGGCGCAAGTGCATGACTGGCGCCCGCGGCGTTCTCCAGACGTCGGACGAGAAGGTGCTTCAGACATGGAAGAGCACCCGAGGCGTTCTCGCAGAGATGGTCCATTTCGTCGGCCAATTACAGTACTACATCCTCTTCGAGGTCATTGAAAGTAGTTGGACCGAACTCCACAAGAACATTCACAAGGAGAACTGCACACTCGACGACCTAATAACCGCCCACACCAAATACCTCACATCTATCACACACAAGGGTCTCCTAGGGGCCAAACGACGACAGTACCCGCAGACAGGCGATCCCGCCGCGGCACCTTCCACCACCGACGAAGATCGCAACTCCTACATGGCCCAACTAAGCGAGCTCCTCCGGACCATGCTCGCCTACAGAGACAGCGTAGACGGCCTCTACAGCTGGTCCGTCTCCGACTTTACGAGACGTCAGGAGAAGGAGACAGCCGGGCTCATCTACTCGCACCGCGGCGGCGGCGGCACCCGAACCACGACGCGAGACCGAGCAGATTCCCAAGCTGCGTCGTCCATGGCTGACTCGATGGACCTCGATCCTCCATACGACTACAACAACGACTCCTCAGCCACCGGCGGCGGCGGTGACGCGGGAGCGGCGGTTAAGAGCGAGTTCCCGGCGTTGCAGGACCGGTTGAAGCAATTGGGCGCCAACTTTAAGACGAGGTTGCAGATCCTTTTGGGGGATCTGGCGTACCAGCCGGATGTGGATATGCGGTTCTTGGGGGTTTCGATGAATTTCAATGATGTGTATCAACCGGTGAGGAGGAAGACGAAGAGCTCGTTGAGTAGTGCTGTTCCCAGTGGTGGGGCTACTTCTGTGGCTTCTGGGGCCTCGGGATCTGGGGGTCAGGGGCAGGCACAAGCAACGGGAGGAGGAGGAGCGACTTTTCGTGGGACAGATACCTCGAAGGCCTAGGCAGCATGTGGATCTGATGGGAGCGAGATGAGTAGGGGACCAAGGTATTTGTACCGGAGCCGGTGACGACAGGTGATAGGTGTACCACTAGTTGTAGGATGGGGAGTGGCGGGAGGAATGAAGTCGGACTTAATACGAACATCGGAAGAATGGATGACAAGTTTGTGGACCTATCGTGACCGAGCATTAACCTACTCAAACTGATGTCATGTCCAGTCAGAGCCCAAAGCGTATTTGGCAGCATGGACATCGGTGATGGCCTCAACATCGAGGAGGCAGAAACCCGGAAGTCTAGGTGGCTACTTCTGTGGAATCACAAGGTAACTCCAACATTAATGCGGGTTTAGCTCAGTTGGGAGAGCGTCAGACTGAAGTCCACTTCACTCATAAATCTGAAGGTCGTGTGTTCGATCCACACAAACCGCAACGCATTCCCTTTTTGTCTTTTTCCCATTCGGATCTTCATTCTGGCAGCATGATATTGTCACGAAACGTCTCTTTTTTTCATTTGAACAACAACAAACGCTCCATTGTGGCTGATTGCATGTTCAAAATAGATACTTGAGCTATGATCTTTTTTTTTTCTTTTGCCTGACCACGCAAACCACTCGTCGCTGTCACAACGGGCAAAAAAGACTTGTACATGCCCAGAGTTTACTTGGTTTCCTTCTGCTCGAGACGCTTCTTATTAATATCACATAGTGAACCCAACCAATTCCTTCCCATAATCCCATACCTTGCTTTTAATCTTTTTCCCCACCCCATCCCATCCCTTTCTTTCCTTCTCCTCGTCTCCCTCAACCTCATTCCCACCCTATCACCCCCAACCCCCTCTCAATCTCCCCAAAAACCTCCGTCCCCTTCAACAACAACCCGCTCGCCAAACCCACCACATCCGCGCCCGCCTTCATCATCCTCCTAAACCCCCCTACATCCAACACCCCTCCGACGCCAATAAGCTGCACCCGATGCCCCAGCTTCTCCTCCCTCTCATCCAACATCTTTCTGAGAGTCTTGGCATTCCCCAACGCCAAAGGATGCAACGGCGCACCCGCTAGTCCGCCCGTCCCAAGCTCACTTGGCAACGCCCCTTCTCCATCGTCTGTAAAAGCCAGACAAGACCCAAGGGTGTTGGTGGCTGTGATGAAACTGATTGGACATTCCGGCTCTTCCTCCTCCCCCACCGCCGCTGATTCCGCTGCCAACTCCAAAGCCTCCATCAACCCCAAGAACTGCGTCTCATAAGTATACGGCGGCGTCTTCAGTCCCACGGGAATCCTCGACAAGCTTTCCTTCTTCGCAGCTTTGATAGCGCCGGCGAGGGACTCGAGGTATTGAGTCAATGCCTCGCGGGAGTAAGCGGGCGGAGGATGCGAAGGGATGTTAGGGCAGGAGAGGTTGATTTCCATTGCCAGAGGAATTTTTGTTGAAGTCGTTGAAGGAAGTGAAGAGAGTTCGGATTGGAGACGGGCGATTTGGATGTAGCATTGGGATACATCGTAAGAGGAGCCGGTTACGGAGATGATGATTGTTTTGCTACGGCCGCCGGGGGGAGGATGGGAAGTGGCGATGGTCTTTATAAAGCCGAGGTAGGTTTGTAGAGGTAAGGGGCTGTAGCCGAGGGAGTTGAGGGTGGCGTTTTGGGTTGGAGTGGTTTCGAAAGGGGAAGGGTTGGTGGAGGAAGAGACAGTGTGCGAGGAGGAGTCGT
Source organism: Neurospora pannonica FGSC 7221 (assembly GCA_009805235.1). Classification (NCBI taxonomy): domain Eukaryota; kingdom Fungi; phylum Ascomycota; class Sordariomycetes; order Sordariales; family Sordariaceae; genus Neurospora; species Neurospora pannonica. The sequence goes on along the minus strand of RANY01000723.1, from coordinate 4,239 downwards.
AGAAGACGTAGAGGTTTTTGGTGTCGTCGTGGGGGAAGCCGGAGATGAGTGAGGTGCGGGTGGTTATGGCGCCGGTGGATGGGCAGTTCCAGAGGGCGAGGAGGTCTTCGAGGGTGGTAGCCGCGGGGCAGGGGGTGTTGATGAGGGGCGGGTGGATGTCGAGTTTTGGGATTGTCATTCTGGCGGCTGGTTTGGTTAATCGTTTCTTGCTCTGTGAAATGTCGAGGTTTCTTGTCGTGAAGGGTTGGCTAAGAGAGAGACATATATACATATATATATATATGAGTGTGAAGCTGTCAAGATATCAGGACCCTGGATCGTCCGATCGAGTCAATTCGACCCCGTTTCATACCCAGCGGGGTTAGACAGCTTTTGATAAGATAACAAGAGACGGGAGAACCCCGCTTGGGGTACTTATAGGTAGCTGAAGCTCATTGTCATACGGAAAATAACGAGTTCAACAGCTGGCCGAAGACTGAAAACCCTTCCTTCAGACACCTTTTAGAGTGAGAGGGGGCAACATATAAACAGATTTTGGTTGGGTATATACTCTATCTTTTCTTCGCTGGTATCCAAGGCAAGTAACTTAGAACATGTCGTCGATAGCCTTGTCCGAGTCTTTCTTGATCAACTCGACCATGCCCTGTTCAACCCGTCAGCCATCTGTTTCATCCATTCCTCAACCAGTTTTCTGCAGGGACTTACCTCAGGCATAATTGGCTTGCCCTCCTTGTCAGTGACATAACGGAAGGGCATCTGTGTGCTCTCGTGCTCGCTGAACTTGAGCTCGGGGTGGTCGACGTAGGGGATCTTGTCAACGGGGGCTAGGAAAAGTTAGTAACAATTCTGCGACGGGAAGGGAGTCTAGTGAAGTGTCTTTGAAGAGTCTGAAGAGCAACCGTGAAGATAAAGAGAGTAACCCAGCAGAGGTGGAGTGTTAAAATGGGAATGAGAGAACAACTTACTCTTGCCCTCGACAACAAGACGAGTAACACGGACAGCAGTGTCAGTGGTCATCTGCACGGGGCCGAGACGGCGACCCTCGAAACCCTTCTTGCGGAGCTCAGAGGTTCTGTCTGTTTTGGTTGTTAATAACCAGTCTGACTGAGAGATCGATCTCCAGAAGTGAATTTACCTCTCGGGGGGTCATCACCTATAACATCACACAGTCAGCATCTATTACTTATCAAGAGCTTTCCATCTCAGAGCAAGAACAAGACATACCCAAAATACCGCCAAACAGGAAAACATCAAACGTCTCGCCATCCTCGGGGCTCAGGTCCTTCTTGGCCGCGGGATCAAGCAGGCAGACCCTGCTCTTGTCAGCAGCATAGATCTCCTCAACACCACGGTTCTCAGCCTTGAAGGCCGGCACAGCCGCCAGAGCCTCGGGGACCTTGAAGCCCTGGGGCAGGGAAGTCAGATGGAACTCGGAACCGATCTCTTGCGATTCCTTGGCGATAGCGAGGTACTCGAGCTCGGACCAGGGGCCCAGCTCCTCGTCCAGGTGCTCGACGATGTAGGTCTTCTTGGTGGCGGCCATTGCTTGCGGTTTTCGATATTGGGTCAAGGAAACTGTCCAAAAGTGGTTGCTGCGAGCCGAAATATTCAAGAATATCAAAAGGTCAAAGTGAGGGTTGTGTGTGTAAGTGTCTGGACGATCGAATCCAAGGTCAAGACTAACATTTTCTTGGTGGAGCTCTGATGAGTTTGGTGGGGTTCTCGGCCGTGCCAAGACATGCCGTAACGGTGATCCAGTTCGGTGATCCGGGCCCGGTTCTCGGAAGCCGGCCCCGCATTCTCTTACACAATGATTCCGGCAGAGGTCCGGCACAGAGGCTGGCCGGACTGGATTGTGTACATGTCTAATTATCGTCTCATTCACCTGGGGAGAGTGTGGAAAACTGGTAATCGTACCTACGTAGATCTCATGTCTGACTGCCGAGATGAGTCGTGCTGACGGACAATTGCTCGGTTGTTTTGGCATGGGCAGATGTTATGAACGGCTCTTCAGTTCTTGCCGATATCCGGATCCAGGAACTCTCCCTTGATGTTTTGATTTGTGTGAAGCCTAACTCTCTACGGTTGCCCTTTGTCAAACATCAGCGAGTAAAGTTGTCGAAGACTTCAATTTTACGCTCTGTCAGGTCGTCTTGGTGGCTGAATAAGGGGCGGTTTATTGAAGTCCAGATGCGGTACCTGAAGATCTCGAAGAAACTCTCTAGTCTCTTACAGAACTTGGAGGTAAAGTTAGCTATGTGCTATGTCAAGCATATTAAACTGAGCAGAGCGTTCAGCATCGCAATGGGATATCGGTAGTAACGGAGAATCAGATAGGAACATTGCCATCTTATTGACAGTTGGAGGAATGAGACACAACCGGAAAGTTCAAAGCTGACGGAGAATTGAGAATCGACTTGCGCGTCCAAGGAATCCACGAGGCACGCACTGCATGGAAGGACCAGGCCCCCCCCCAGCTGTGTGTTAGGCTAGCATACGGGGATCGCCCATTAGCACTAACAGGGTCCCTTAATAAGCCCCCTGTTAGCTGAAATGGAACGCCACTATCCGTGCCGCAGTGGCATTCATCCCGCGTATTGTCCGTCCGCCTCCAAGGACAGATTCCCTCTTTCCCGTTTCATGCTGTCTCAGAGCAGCAACATCTCGACTTTTTCCAATTTCTACAACTTCTGCCGTTGTTGTCGGCCCTTTACTATCCTCCCCAATGAACGTGGTTGGTGGTGATAGGTAGCCGAACTCACGACAATTGTCCTCCCCCTCCATCCCACCACAACTGAACCCAGCGACTTGAGTCCAGTTGGTGATCATGGCCGCCACCACCAATGCTGGCCGGTCCATGGCTAGCTGGAGACGACTGCCGACCTTGATCGCGGCATTCACGCTGTCATGGACATCCAGCTTCGTCGCCGCTGCTGGCTCCGCCGATTACTTTGTCCATGATCTGCCAGGCGCACCAGACGGTCCTCTGGTGAAGATGCATGCTGGGTAAGTTCCCTGTTACTGTTTCAGTTAATTCGAGTTGAACGGCCAGGCTGACATGTTCCCACAACAAGACATATCGAGGTTACCCCTGAAAACAACGGCAACCTATTCTTCTGGCACTTCCAGAACAAACATATCGCCAACAAACAACGAACCGTTATCTGGCTAAATGGTGGTCCCGGTTGCAGTTCCGAGGATGGCGCATTGATGGAGATTGGTCCCTATAGGCTGAAGGACGAGAACACTTTGGTGTACAACGATGGTGCATGGAACGAGTTCGCCAACGTCTTGTTTGTCGACAACCCTGTCGGTACTGGCTTCAGTTATGTCGACACCAACGCCTATATCCACGAGTTGACCGAGATGGCGGCCAACTTTGTTACCTTTTTGGAGAGGTGGTTTGCTCTGTTCCCCGAGTACGAGCATGACGATGTAGGTGCCACTCTGAACTTCTTGATCCGTTCTGTCTAACCAATTTCTTAGCTTTACATTGCCGGAGAGTCTTACGCCGGTCAACACATACCCTACATCGCCCAAGCCATTATCGAACGCAACAAGAACGCCGGACCCGTCAATCACAAATGGAATCTTTCGGGCCTCCTTATCGGCAACGGCTGGGTCTCCCCCAAAGAGCAATACGACGCCTACCTCCAGTTTGCCTACGAGAAGGGTATCGTCAAGAAGGGTACAGACCTCGCCAACCAGCTCGAGATCCAACAACGCATCTGCCAAAAGGAAATCGCCGTCAACCCCAACAAGATCGACTACTCCGACTGCGAAGCTATTCTGCAAAACATGCTCCAGCTGACCGCCGGCGGCGTCGGCGCCGGCGCCAGCGGCAAGAACCAATGCTACAACATGTATGACGTCCGCCTGAAGGACGACTACCCCTCATGCGGCATGGCCTGGCCGCCCGACCTCAAGAGCGTCACCCCCTACCTCCGCAAGAAGGAAGTCATCAAGGCCCTCAACATCAACGAGAACAAGTCTACCGGCTGGACCGAATGCAACGGCGCGGTAGGCATGAACTTCCACCCCAAGACCAAGCCGTCCATCGCCTTACTCCCCGACATCCTTTCCTCCGGCGTTCCCATCCTGCTCTTCTCCGGCGCCGAAGACCTCATCTGCAACCACCTGGGCACCGAAGCCCTGATCTCCAACATGGAATGGAACGGCGGCAAGGGCWTCGAGCTCACGCCCGGCACCTGGGCGCCCCGGCGTGACTGGACCTTCGAG
>RANY01000722.1:0-18658 GCA_009805235.1 Neurospora pannonica FGSC 7221 | reverse complement strand
CCGATACCACCGTAGGCAGTGGCGCCGCCGTAAGGGGTGCGGCTGCCGTCGTAAGGGTTGACAGTGCGAGAACCATCGTTCCAGGCAGGCGTGCGAGAGCCGCCGGCATCACGGTTCCAGGCGGGGGTGCGGGCTGTGGCTAGTGACAATGTTAGCTTCATGCAAACAGTGATAAGAAAAAGGACAAAAACAACTTACATCTAGAAGAGCCCCACGCCGGTGTACGATCCGATCCGCCGGAAGCCATAGGGGTCCTGCTTCCAAACTCGCCGCCGCCGCGTCCTCCACCACCAAAACCACCACGGCTGCCACCGCGCTGGTTGATGTCAATCGTCTTGCCGGTGACCTTGTCCTTGAAGCTCAGGTCAGCCTTAGGAATGGTAATGATCTTTCCCCTGGAGTGCAGCTCGACACGAGCGTGAGTATCTGTCGTGTCTTTGACAATTCCGAGCAAGCCTTTGTAACCACCGCGTCTAATAACCACAGTTTGGTTGATGGCCCGATCAGGTCCAAAAGTCCGCGGGGCTGGCATTTGCTTGCCGTTCGCAGCGGGGTTGCGCTTCAGGGCTGGGTTCATAGAACTGAGATCTGGCCCCGCAGTGGCAGTGTTGCGACCACCCTTGGCCGCGACGGTGGTGACGCTGTTAGCCCGAGTGACGAAAACACCCGCGTTCTCGTTGGTCGTCGTGGTGTGAAGGAAGATGTAGGAGCGGTGAATGTGAATGATCTTGCCCTGACGTTGCTGACCACCATACTCACGGACGACGTCGTCCAGCCTGATTTCGGAGCCGTTGCGGTCGGCAGCCACAGCGAACTTCCTCTTGGGGAGCTTGTTGGTGATCTGCGACGGCTGGACCTGCTTGGTATCGCCGTTCTGGTCTAGCACCACGACTGACTCGCGATCGACCTTGACGATACAGCCGACAGTAGTGGCATCCAACTGCACAAGATCCAAGAGCGAGTACTGTCCAAGAGAGCCTTGACCACCAATATCGGATGCCTCGCGCAGGTCTTTGCTGAACACGGTGATCTCCGTGTTCGTCTGGTCTGTGAGGAGAGTAACTCTGTCGTCCACAATCTTGACAACCATACCAACTTCGTCGCGGAACCGGCTGCCACCGATGACCTTGACGTGGTCACCAATCCTGAACCTCTTGCGCAGACCCTTGTTAGGGACGTCAATGGTCCGGCCAGCCAGATCACCCTCGGTGACCTGCAGTGTGACAATGTCGCCTTGCACATTGGTGGCCTTGCCGATAACACCCTGCTGCTCGCCCTCATACACCTCGATGATATCACCAGGGACATACGCGACACTCTTGGCGCTATCCTTGAGAGTAGCAGCAAGGGCCTTAAGATCGAGGTTCTCTGTACCGTCCTCGGCTCCACTGGCGAACTTGGTGACTTCCTCCAACGTAGGGTTGACATTCTTGACCTCGAGTTGCTGGATCTTGATGTCCTTCACCTGGAAACCGTTCTCGAAATCATCGCCGTTGTAGTTCCAGCTGTTGGTCTGGGGATTACCCTGGAGGTGACGGGGGTGTCTCTTGCGCGCCTCGGCTTCGCTGAACAGGCGCTGGGGAGGACGAGGGCCGGGTACGCCAGGGCGCTTGCGCTTGCCATCGGCCTGGAAGACGGGATCATCCCTGACACCGTAGTCCAGTCTGGGAATGAAACGGACTCTGGCCTCGAGGCCGTTTTCTGTAACGTCGATGACCTGAGCTAGATCACCGGCGTGCTTGGCCGGCTTCTTCAGACGAACCCAGGCGCCGGGCTCCAGGTTAGGCGTCTTGATGACACGCAGGAGGTCGGGCATGTCCTTGATCTCGACGAGGTGCATGTTGCTCCTGGGATAGACGTTGAGAATGCCATCGAGAGCAACGAGAATATCGTTCTGTCTTTGAGCCTCAACGTAGATGTATCCCTTCATGACCGAGTTGACACCACCACGCTCGAAAGCAGCTGTAATGGGGACCTCGTTCTTGGTGCCCATTCGTTCTTCAATGCGACGCATAATCGAGAAGATAACCTCACGCTCCTTTCCTTCTTTACACCTGACAGCCCAGATGCTGGGGTCCTCGACACTGGGGAGAAGCAAGCGACGGGGCACGATGGCCATATCTCCGTAACCTCTAGCCGGGGCGCGCTTGCCGTAGCGCTCGCGCAGGATTTCTGCCTGTTTCTCAGCGTCGAGGCTGGCCTCCATCTCTCGGCGGCGGTCGAGCTCGCGGTGTCTTCTATCATCGTTGAGGCGGCCGCTGTCGGCAATGTCGTCAGGGTGGGCATTGTCGATGAAGTCCTCTATCTCTTCACCGTCGCCAACTTCGTCTTCTCCCTCGTCTTCGTCGTCGACTTCGGCTTCGATATCGAAGAAGGCAGCTCTACGGTCCTTGTTGCGACGCTTGCGACGGTTGCCCTGCAGACAGAAGACAGCAGGTTAGTTAGGGCACAGATGTGACGGCACAGGTAGGTTGGCGGGGCATGTGTGTAGCGGGAGTTGTGTTTTTCGGCAAGTAAATGGGATGGTGCTGTAATGTCGACGTGATGGGGGGGCGTTGATGTGATGCGAACTTACACCATGAACATCATCCTCGTCCTCCTCATCTTCCTCTTCCTCCTCTTCTTCTTCCTCATCTATCTCCTCGTTCTCCTCTTCATCTTGCTCTTCATCCTCGTCATCGTCGTGGTGATCTCGACGCGATCGCTTGGCCGGGCGCGCGTCTTCCTCTTCGTCGTGTTCCTCCTCCTCCTCCTCCTCTTCGTCTGGCACCGGGCTAGCCTGCCTCACGGTCTTACCAGCGGGGCGGTGGTTGTGAGTATGTTCTTCGTCATTGTCGTTGTTCTCGTCATCCGACATGTCGGCGGGGGCGGGGTTGAAGTTGTCATCGTCGGACTCGTCGTCAGCGCCGGCGAACTGCCAGCTGTTTGACGCCATTCTGGATAAATATTAAAAGAGGGCGGCGAGCGGCTGGGGTTGTCGTACTGGTCGTACTACCGGCGGTCGCGCGTTGTGTCGTAGGGTTTCGCTGTGCTGTGGGCGAGAGATGCAAAAGAGAGAGAAAGGGAGAGATGGCCGTAGGTCGCGAGACGTGGGAATGAGGTCCCTTATATTTGTAGGTGATAAGAAAATTGGCCGGCCTCGAGTTGATGGATGGGAGATGGTCCGGCTTTTGAGGCGTCGACTCGCTGTGTTGCAGACTTGCAGCAGGTCGTGAGGCGGAAAGAGAGCACGGCCCACGGCTTGGACGGTGGACTTGGAAGCACGGACGGTCAAGCTCCAGTGGTTGAGCACAGGGGAGTGCTGCGCCAAGCACTGGAATAAGCCGCTAGGCCATTCGCGGCCAAGGTTAAAAAATGGAACCTTGGTCAGCCAGAGGCTTGATCACGGTGCAGGTAGATGTACCTCATCCTGCACCCATATTTGCATGTGGATTAAGTACTCGTACTTTGAAACATTTACAAGAGCGCTGCATCGTGATTTCACTAGCACAACTCCTCTACTCCATTCACCTTCATTGACTAAGTTTTATGAGACCAAATGTGTTGTATCATGCAGACTCGGTACAATCACTCATCCTTCTCAACCTGTTTACCATTGGAGATCACTCATTAAGTCAGTAATGACGTGCAAAAGGCAACAACATACTCACGGAATCTGTCTCTTCACTTCACCAACTCTTCGTATTTCGTGTACCATTTATGAAGCCCATACCAATTCAACGTCTATTCCCCGTTCTCTGTATTCCCACCTCAGAGATGATATCAATCAATTGCGCCAAACGTGCCGGTCCTTTACCCGTGAACCAACAGTTCATTACGCTCCGCCAAGTGCGAGTCAACTCCTGGCAGAGACGAAAACTATCTACATAATACAGCGCTCTTCCAAGAAAACAATCACCTCACCACCTCCTTATCCTTCCTGGTAACCGTCTGAATGAAGCTCTGGTACTGTTCATCCTCCGTAGTCTCCAGCATGATCCGTGCATTCCGCCTGGGTGGAAGCTCCCTTATCTCCGGCTTGGGTATCTGCTTGTTTGCCGTCGTCCACAGCACACCTCCCGTCCTTGCCGCCTTTGGCACTTTCGGTTCCGCCGCCGCCGCTTCTTCCGCTCTTGATGGAGCATCAATCATCACGACCTCCTTGTCCTTTTCCTTCTCTTTCTCCTTCGCGTTTTGTCCCTTTCCAGGTCCGGCCGCGGTGGCCCCGTCCTGTGCCTTATCACCACCCTCTCCTTCGCCGTTCTCTGGCGTCTCAGTGGGTCTGGGCAGCCTCATGGCTAATAGAACGTATTCGCTTCGTTGCATGTTATCCATGATATCGTCCATGTACCTTTTGACCTCCTCCTCCGGCGCCACCACTCTCGCCAGATTATCCAGCAAATGCTTTCCACTGGGAGCTGCCGTAAACAACCTTATTGTTATGGGCTGGTAGTAATCAAGCTCCGGGTCCGCCATCGGATATTCTGCCTTGCTTCCCCTCCTAATGATCAGAAATGACGCCACTACCTGCTGTTGTTTCTGCTGTTGCTGCTGTCCTTGGGTACCGCTGGTGCTGGTACTGGGAATATCCTGATAATCCAGAACGCTGAACTTGGGAAAGAGGTACCGATCGCCGTTTCCTCCCGCAAACTCAAACACGATGGCCGAGTAATCAGGTTGTTTGGGCGGCGGTGGTGGGCCTTTTGAGCGAAGCGCCTGCTGGGCAGATGACTTGTCGGCTTTCTCTCCCTTCTCCTTTGTGGCCTTTTCGGCCTTCTCCGTCTTCTTCTCCTCAGCAGCGTTTGCTTGTGAGGTCGTTGCTGCGCCGCCATCGGCCCCATTGTTCGCGCCGTTGGTTTGTTTCGAAGATCCCGCGGCCGATGCCGTTGATTGACGTCGCTGCTGCTGGTTCTTTTTAGTGACGATATTAGAATGTGCGAGATCCAGAATCGCCTTGAGATCCGTGGCATCGGTGGGTTGAGGCTTGTTGTGGGCTATGCGCCGGACCATTTCTTTCGTCTTTTCATCGTCCAGAGCTATCTTTACTAGCGAGACCAGAAGGGCATCGCTGTCTTTGGGTGGCTGTAAAGTAGATGACTTTTGCTTGGGGTTGGATGCTAGAACAATGTCAAGTATTGCGGCTACCTCGTCCGCAAAGTACTGAACCGTTTTCCCATCGACAAATAACTTATCCGCAGCTGGTGGCGCCGGAATGTTGCTTTTCCGCTTGCTCTCTGACGTGATGGCGTCAATGATGCCCTGGAATCGCTCAAGCTCCTGCTTAGAGGCCTCTCCCTGGGCCACTCGCTTCATGAGATCTCTGAGTTGAGGGTCTTCACCAGCCTTCTCGGCTAGCATAAGAATGATTGGATCTGCCCCCGCAGCTGGCTTGGCTGGTGCGGCGCCATTGGAAGCGGGTCTTGGCGTAGCAGGAGCTGCTGGAGCACCTGGCGCCCCTGTTACTGGCCTTGGAGGGACACCGGATGGTATTGAGGGGGTGGCCGGGTTCGCAGCATTTGGTGGGACAGTTGCCGGGACGGGTACTGGTCGGGGTGGTTGCGCGCCAACAACGGGTGCTGTGGTCGGGGCCCGCGAAGCAGCCTGAGGGGCTGCTAAAGATGGAGAGGGTGAGAGAAGTGATTCGATGCCTCTAGGCGTACCAGCGGGCTTCGCGAGAGTAGGTGGGGCCGGAGCAGCTGGACTAGGAGCAGTTTGCGCGGTTGGTGGTGGTTTGGTTGGCTGTGTTTGTGGCGTCGGGTGTACTGCCAGCTTTCCTGGTGTTTGAGGCTTGGCCTCTGCTTGTGGTGTTGTTTGAGAGGTGGCCTTTGGATCCGTCTCTGTTGTGGTCGGTTTCTTGGCGTCTGATGCAGCTGGCGTAGGTGTTGACGACGTTGAGGCCGCCACTGACTTGGGCTTGGGCGTAGGAGGAGGAGGCATGACCCCATTCGGAGGTCCGTATTCGAGGATCGGTCGCTTATCGGTTGGAGGTTTTGGCGGAGGAGGGTTGGGGTCCTTAACCGCGAACATTGTCACCTCGAAGACATGTGGCTCAACCGTGATTGTCACCTGGCCCAACTTGACCATGCTGTCCTTGGGAGGATTGTTGGGTTCTTCGATCACGGCACCCCTCTTCTTTATGGGCTTGGTCCAGTACTTTTCGAATATTTGCTCGCTCATCCATTGGTTGCGCGATCGGACAAACGACTCGTGGAGAACGCCGCTGCGAGGTGGTCATGTTAGATTCAGTCAGAGCGCATGAACGCGCGGGGGTTGAAGAGGGCTGCGCACCTTTCTTGCAGAGTCTGGTAGTCCTTAGTCGAAAGGTCCTCTGGCTGCGGTTCCTCGACAGTAGGAAGCGGCTTCCCTGCTGTGACGGAGCTGGGCAATGTCTGCTTGGGCGGCTCCTCAACAACGGGCTCTGGCTCGGGCTCCTTTTGGGGCGCGGGCGCTGGGGTGGAAGACTTTCTCGAGGTCGGAGGCGTGTCGGTTTGTCTTCGCTTGGCGGCCTGCTCAGACCTCGCCGCGGCGCGAGGAGGCAGCTTGCGCTTCTTTTCCGTAGTCATGGCTCCACGCACGCGACCCGACCCGGTACGTTTCTCGTCGTGATCTGGAAGTGAGAGTGGTGCACTATGCAATCGGCATCGGAAGACAATCGCGAATGTCGAGGGAAGGAGGTGAATGTGGATGTGGTATCAAAGGCGTAAAATGACGTGTGTCTGGAGGGGGTATCAATCGCGAAGAAAAAATGGGATTATGAACAAAAAGAGATAAATGCCAAATGGGAACTGTCGGTTGAGGAAGAAGCGAAAAGGAGGGAACGTGTCTGGCGTGATGGAGAAGTTAAGAGAACGGGGGGTGGTCCAAATGGGGGGAGACGACGATCACGGCAAGCGTGTGTGGACGTGTGGTGGTGGAGGACGAGTGGACGTGTTGCGACTTTGTTGCGAAGTGAAGAGATGGAGAAGAAGTGGAAGAAATACGATGGGGTCGGGGATGATGGTCCAACCGCAGCCAAGAGAAGAGGAGCACGCACTCCCTCTCCGCCTAGGTAAATGGTCCGAATGGTCGGCTTGTCCTCCCGGTCTCCTCCAACTACCATCCTCTGCAAATAATAGCACCTGCCCGTAGCAGACGGGAGATAATCCTGGATAGGGTAATAAAAGGGGAAAGCGGTCCTGTGATTGGTCGAGGTTGAATGACCCTTCGTCCAGCTTCGTCGGGCAGGTGCAACTCGTATCCCCGCATCTCGGGTTAACAGAACCGTTAAATTTGAGGAAAAGACAAAAGACCGGTCTAAGCTTTGATATGTCAATGTCATCTGGTCATGACATTCAAACACACGCGTGTTGCGCATGCGCATGCGACAGAATGAGATGAAAGCCAATGGCGGCAACGTGAAAAGAAGCACGTTTGATAGACGCTGATAGTGAGCAAGCCCAACACGGGATTGCGGCTGACTGTGCAATGGGTGGGACGGCGATTAAGCCTCAAGCGCCTGGACCCAGTCTTAGCATCACTATCAGCTCATATGTACAATTGTATTGAAGCTACACTGATAACCCTAACCTTTGAGATACATGGCCTAACCGACCCCAACCCGAGTCCCGCTTTGCCATCCAACGTCAGCTCTTCCTTTGGCGATCTTGGAACCAACATTTCCAACTTTGCAACCAACAAACAACAAACTTCACAAGGCGGTTTGAACATTATGTTTCTCGCTTTTTACAATGGAACGAAAGCGATCTGATTCTATGAGTTAAACATATCAACAAAAAGACACAAAACAATTACATTCAACGACACTTTCATTTTTATTCAGTTTCATTCACATGTGAGAGAGGGAGGGATCATGACATCTTCGGCGGCCTACCTCGTTCCGGCCCTCGCCGTCGGTGTTCCCGTCGGGATATACGCTCTTTTTCTCGGTCTTGTTTCAATTCCGTATATTCAACGATTGTAAGAAATCATTCCGTAGAAAAACACACCACCGGAACTATCATCTCATAAAAAATGTGTGAAACAGAATGTGCTAACCAACCATCTTCTCATCTTCGGTAAGTGCCGTATATGCACACAAAGTCAACACCCTCTGGTGGCCACCACATAACCCCAACCGTCCTGAACGATGGGGGTTTGCAAGTCAGTAGTAGTCTAATCTACCAACACCGGACAACAACAAAGTTCATAACTAACAAGTAAACCCCTCCTCCCCAAAAAAAGAAAACCAAGTAACCCCCTTCCCCCTTCACACCCTCGACCACCAAACCCTTTACGCCTGGCACATCCTCCCCCTAGGCCTCTACGCCCGCCACGAATCCGCCCTAGCCGCCCAAGACCGCTCATCAAACGGCGGTTTTGTGTCAGACATCACCACCACCCTCAACTTCAAACTCCTGCGCGACGACCCCGAAGCTAGGCTGGTGCTTTATTTTCATGGCAACGCAGGCCACATAACGCAATCCATCCGCCCGCGCTCCTTCCACGCTCTCACTTCCGTCTCCTCCAAGATCCATGTCCTGGCCATCGACTACCGCGGCTTCGGCCTCAGCACGGGCTCGCCGACGGAGGGAGGGCTGATCCTTGATGCCAGAGCGGCGGTCGATTGGGCTACGAAGGTTGCCCGCGTCCCCGCGGAAAGGATCGTGTTGTTGGGGCATAGTTTGGGGACGGCGGTGGCGGCTGCTGCTGCTGAGTTCTACTGTTGTAATGCGCCTGACGCTGCGTGTAGGTCTTCCGACGATGAAACTGGAGACGACGATGAGACTGGAGACGACGATGAGACTGGAGACGAAACGAGGGAGACTCGGGGTGAACCGCTAGAGTTTGCAGCCATCCTCCTCGTCGCCGGTTTCTCCTCCCTCCCCACCATGCTCTCCTCCTACGCCATAGCCGGCTGGATCCCCGTCCTCCGCCCGCTTTCCTTCTGGCCGTGGTTGCTCGGCAAAGTCATGTCCCGCATTGTGGACAAGTGGCCCAGCGCCGAGCGACTTACGCGCCTCACCAAGTCGGCAAAAACGGACGGGCGAAAACTAAACCTGACGCTGATTCACGCCAGGAATGACTGGGATATTCCATACCACGAAGATGATAAGCTCTTCAAGGGCGCGGTGAGGGGACTGGTGGAGGCGGAACTTGGGGTTGGGATTGAGTATGGGGATGCGAGGGATGAGCAGGAATATGAGGAGTGCGAGAGGGCCAGGGAGGAGGAAGAGAGGGAGGTGGAGAGGTGTGTGGAGAATTTGTTGGACAAGGAAAAGAAGAGGAGGACGGTGGAGAGGTGGATGGGAGATGGGAGGAAGGAAAGTGAGAGGGACAGGGCGAGCGTGACGACATGGGAGGATGAGGGGGTTTGTATTAGGCAGGAGTTGTGGCCTTATGGTGGTAAGTTGACTTTGATCTTGGTCAGATGTTGAGGGGGTGAAGTATGAAGTGAGAGCTAATCTGGTGATGATGCAGGACATAACAATCTCATGTTTTATGCGCCGGTGCCGATGGCGGTTATGAGAGCGTTTGGGCTTGTTGAGCAGCCTGAGAGCACCCGGTACTAATGGGCCGACGGTACCTCAGACGGAAACTACTATGAATATTCAACGTTTATAAAACCGTGCGATAATCTAGATGTAGGTATGATATAAAATACGTTATTCTATCGTTATGAACACAATCGATACCGCCACCAGATAATAACGGCCAGTTCTTCTCAGTCATGGAGCATGTGAGGAATATGAAAAAGAAACACATGGGCAAGAGCAAATGAAGGTCTAGGAAACAATTCCAGCACAGTGAAACACTTCTCCCATCTACGACACCTCAAAAGTCATCATACCCCCAACCCAGCGAGCGGTTCACCGCATTCATGGCATTGACACCCGCCCTGACGAAGCTCGCCGCCCCGTCCACCACAGGATGGCCAAAAGTCTCCTGCTGGCCCTCCTGGCTGTTCAGCAAATCCTGCTGATCCAGTGTACACTGCCTCTTCTCCATCACCGCACGATTGATCGCCCGTCCCCACATATTATACCACTGGTCCTCGCTGATACTGGCATACTTCCTCTGCCCATCCGCGCCCATGACCGAAAAGTGCCAGTCCGCAAAGACGGTCTCGAACCTCTTGGTTCGCAACCACAGATACGGCCACGTAAAGACGAATATGAGGCTGAACATGCACAGCCATATAATCCACCACGTCGTCCGCCACTTGTTGGTTTTGCAATCGTTGTACACATGCACATACTCGTCCTTCTTCGGAAAACTAATCTCCAGACTGCCGCGGTAGTTGGTGGCGCGCACCAGGTCCGTCAGCTTCTGCACGATCTTCTTGTCGTCGAACCCGACCACGCGCCGCTGCAGCGTCAGACATTTCAGTCCGGCGTGGCTGGCGCAGTAGCGGTGGCACCACTCGGCCAGCGTCGGCTTCTCGGCTAAGCCAACCTCGATATGGCGACTAGCCCCCGGCGCGCGCTTGCGGAGGACGGTACCGCGCCGGACCTTCTCGTCGTTTTCGGCGGTGCGCAGCTGCATGAGCGAGGTTTGCGAGACAACGTCCGAGTAGAGGTAGGGCGTCAGCTCGATGTGCAGGTCGAAGTCCGTAACTTGCTCCGAGTCGTTCTTACGACGCCCGTTTTGAGGGTCGGTTATGTCCTTGCGGCGCTTGTGCGTGCCGTGGATGCGGACGAAGGGCCGGGGTGGCTGTTTGGCCCATAGCTCGATGTGCTTTTGGAGGAACTTGGGGTCGTGGTCCAGGCGCGGGTCGAGGTAGAGTTCGGTGCCGGTGGGCTCGTCTCTTTTGTAGTTTTTCACCCACTCTCCGGGGGGTAGGATGTTGTTTGGGGGGTTGATATACGGTGGCGCGCCAGAGGGGAGAAGAGGAGCACTACTACTGCTTCCCGAGGCGTCGATTTCATCGTAGAGGGGTGGGAGATCGTCAATGTTTAGCTCTGGCGCATCGGTATCCAAAGTTCCATCAAGTGGAACGGCGTGTGAGTGTTGACCGGGTTGAGTGTGTAGAGAGACGGCATCGTCACTGACGCCGAGACGAGGTGAGGGTTTCCCCATGATGACAATCTTGTATCGAGTCTGCGGTATGAAGAAAAGTGTATAGGTAAGATAGTTGTCAACTGGTATAAGATTGTCAGTAGGAAGAAAAGTAGGAGGATAGAGGTGAAGGAAGGAGGGGGAAGTGAGTGGGCGATCAACTGGTGATAAAGAAGTATTTGAAGTTGAGGTTGTTGACCAGGCTGAGAATGAGAGAAGATGAATGTGACAGCGAAGGCAGCAGTGAGTGGCGCAGCAACATCCATCCTCAAACAGCCCAATCCGGTCTCGACCTCGACATCGAGTTCGGTATTCGTACAGCCAACTGCATATGGTTAGTTCGAGGCATTTACACGGGCTTTTTTTCTCGATTTCCTGTTGAATCCACCATGAGTCCAAATGTGTGTTAAATGGGAATGTCGTGACATGATCCGATGCCCGATGAAAGCCGTTGAGAGCTCCACTTCTCCCTCTCGGTGCGTACCGAGCTGTCCCCTGCACCTGACAGCTTGGGCTCCCTTGGAGGACCCCGCGAACAGCGTCAATTGGCCCCCGCTAGGTTGCCCCGCTGACCTCTTCTGTGAGACGATGGGGGAATGCGCTAACGGGGACACGACACGCCAGTAAGGAGGAGCCTCCGAGCCCCGAGCGGGACAGGAGCTCATGGATTGGAGCTGGAGTTTCATCTGTCAATTCAACAAGAATCCAATCTCTCTCCTTCCCCACGTCTCTTGCAGGAATTCGATCCGCAAATCAACCACGACCCTTTTCATTTCTCAACTCTCCCCTGGACGTGAGGGCAGCGTCAAAGTCCTACACGACTCTACGACGACGACGACGACGACTACCCCTTGACAGCCCCCCCACCTATCCTCTCCTAGTGCGCATCGATCAATTCATCAACAATGCCGCCGACCGAAGAGTCCAAACCTGTTGACCCGGCCCAGGAGAAGCAGGCCGCCGAGGCTCTTGCTTCCCTCAAGGAAAGTCAGCAGCCCGCCGCCGACGAGTCCGGTTCCGAAGATGAGGGCGCCGACGGCACCGCCCAGGCTGGATCCAGCTCTACAAAGAAGAAGAACAAGAAGAAGAGCAAGAAGAAGAACAAGGACAAGTCCGCCTCTACCGAATCATCTGCTGAGGTGGGCTTGACAGAGGCGCTGGCGCAGGCAGACCCCAAGTCAGCCCTCAGCGGCTTGACCTCCAAGCAGATTCAGGAGTTCATCGACCTGAACCCCGCCCTTGCCAACGAGCTGCTAGCGGCGTCCGGTAGCTCGGGAACAGTCGACGTGATGGAAGCCTTCAAGAAACTCAAGATTCAGGACATCATCACCGGTCTTGCCAGCAGCGGAAAGAACCGCAAAGATATGGCATCATACAAGTTCTGGGCCACCCAGCCTGTGCCCCAGTTTGGCGAGGAGAAGCCGGTCATCTTTGAGGAGGGACCCCTCAAGATCCAAAAAGTCGAAGACATCCCCGATGAGCCGATCCCACTTAACCTGGCGCCTTTCCGATGGGTTACCATGGACCTCACAGACGAGAAGCAGATGCAGGAGGTCGAGAAGCTCTTGTATGGTCACTTTGTGGAGGACGACGAGGCCATGTTCCGTTTCAAGTACTCGACCTCTATTCTGAAGTGGTAAGTGACTTGGTTAGGGTTGTTTCTGTCGCGTCCATGTGGCTTGTGCTAATCACGTTGCGCTAGGTCGCTCATGTCTCCTGGCTGGAGAAAGGAATGGCACGTCGGTATCCGTAGCGGTGACACTCTTTGCGCTTTCATCGCTGCCGTTCCTACCGAGATCCGCGTTCGCGACAAGGTTATCCAGGGCTCCGAGGTCAACTTCCTCTGCATCCACAAGAAGCTTAGAGGCAAGCGCTTGGCTCCCGTCCTCATCAAGGAAATCACTCGCCGCATCAACCGTGAGGGTATCTGGCAAGCCATCTACACCGGCGGTATCGTCTTGCCCAGGCCCGTCAGCACTTGCCGCTACTACCACCGTGCGCTCAACTGGCAGAAGCTGTACGAGGTTGGTTTCAGCCCGTGCCCTTCTAACAGCAAGCCGGCCTTCCAGATTCGCAAGT
Source organism: Neurospora pannonica FGSC 7221 (assembly GCA_009805235.1). Classification (NCBI taxonomy): domain Eukaryota; kingdom Fungi; phylum Ascomycota; class Sordariomycetes; order Sordariales; family Sordariaceae; genus Neurospora; species Neurospora pannonica. Next base: position 5,566 of record RANY01000722.1, on the reverse strand, counting down.
ACGCCCTTCCGGAACAGACGTCGACCAAGGGACTTCGCGAACTTCAGGTCAAGGATCTCGATGCGGTACACAGCCTGCTTGAGCGCTACCTGAAGCGTTTCGACCTTACCCCAGTATTCAACCGGGAGGAGACGGAACACTGGCTCCTTCACAAGAAGGATTCTTATGCCGAGCAGGTCGTGTACTCGTATGTTGTTGAGGTAAGGTTTCAGTTACAATCCGCTTTCCTGGCAGTTGAACTCGTACGCTAATCTAATGTAGGATGCCTCGGGCAAAATCACCGACTTCTTCTCCTTTTACCTTCTCGAGTCGACCGTCATCAAGCACCCGAAGCACAATGCGATCCGCGCCGCTTACATGTTCTACTATGCCACCGACACCGCTTTCACCGAGCCCGTCGACAAGGGTGCCCTCCAGAAGCGCCTGAACGATCTAATGGCCGATGCTCTGATCCTCGCCAAGCGCAACAACTTTGATGTCTTCAATGCTCTTTCTCTCATGGACAATGCTCTCTTTTTGGAGAAGCAGAAGTTCGGACCGGGTGATGGCCAGCTTCACTACTACCTGTTCAACTACAAGGCAAACCCCATCCACGGTGGTGTCGACAAGAAGAACAGGCTGGATGAGGATAACTTGAGCGGTATCGGCTTTGTCATGGTCTAAGAGGCGGATTCGGGTTAAGGTGCTGTTGATTGCTTTCAGGGTGGCTTACTGTGTTTGAACAAGAGTTGCCTGCAGATAAACAATACCTGATGGATACCAGCGGGGTTAGCATCAAAAGTTAGGAGCAAATGTAATACTATTGATATTGAGCCTGGCGCTGCCAGACGATGAAGGTCTACATGGTTGGCCGGGAACCGTGCCTTCTTGACGCGGGATTGGTTTTCCACGGGTCGAACCGGGGACTTCACCGACGACCTCTCCAGTCTTGAGCCCCAACATGTTCGCGATGCGAGTCTTCGCCTTCATGAATGCTTCGACGACATTCCCGTTGTTAGAACCGGACCGATAAGCCTATCAATCTGTCCCACTTTTTATACGTTCTACCAATCGGAGTGTTTCGATGTCGAGGTACGTCACTGCGACGGGGAGTCGGGGACCAGCACAATCACATGTGGCCGACAAGGTGCCCCAATTCCCCTGAACAACAACAGAGCCGCCACCACGAACGCCGAGCCATCTACCTCTTACTTGGCCTTAAAAGCGTGCTTTGACCGTCAATCCCGTCTCATCTCGACAAGAATCTAGGACCCGCCAGTTCATATCTCTTCTCATCACGAGCAAAATACCCCAAGATGTAATATTAAGATGCTCACCTAAATACTATGCACTCACTAACACTTTTTTCTCTCAGGGCCCCAACAACAACGCGCAAGCCTCAAGTGCCCACCGTGGCCGAGACCATCAAGCACCGAGCCTTTCCCACGGCGATATGGAATCTCGAGCCCGATCAAAGTGGCCTCACTCCGGTCGCTGTCGGCCGCGGCGGGCCTTTCAACGTGAGCTGGGAGATTCACGGTGAAGGCCCCGTCAAGGTTTTGGTACAAGCCCTCAGCCCTCTCCTCACAACCAACACCATCACTAACACCCTCACAGTTCATCATGGGTCTCGCAGGTCTCAAATCCGCCTGGCAGCGTCAAACCCTCTACTTCGGCCACCAAAACCGCGACAAGTACTCCGTCCTCCTCCTCGACAACCGCGGCATGGGCGACTCCGACAAGCCTCTCATGCGCTACAGCAGCAGCGAGATGGCCCGGGACTGGATCGACATTCTCGTCCACATCGGCTGGCTTCCCGCTCCTCCTTCCTCCCCGTCTTCTTCAGGGACCACCTCCCCTCCATCACACTCCGGGCCACCCCTCCCCGTCCCCACCGAACGCACCCTCCACGTAGTCGGCCTCTCCCTCGGCGGCATGATCGCCCAAGAACTCGCCTGCCTCGTCCCCACCGCCATCTCCTCCCTCAATCTCTGCTGCACAGCCGCCGCCATCGAAAACACCACCACCTTCGCCGAAAACGTCGCCAACCGCATCCGCATGCTCATGCCCAAGCCCGTCGACCAGTCCATCGCCGACACGGCGCGCCAAATTTTCGCCCACTCGTGGCTCGAACAGCCAGACGACTGCGAAGTCCCCGACCCGGCCACGACGCCGAAATGCGGTCCCCCAAATCCTCTATCGCCCAAAATCCCCCGTCCAACAACTGACAAGTACGGGAAATTCGATAACAACGCGCAAAGATTCGTGGCGCAGGAGATGCACAAGCGTCTTGACCCATCCCGCTTCGGACTCAAGGGGTTTTTGTTACAATTAATTGCGGCGGGGTGGCATCACAAGTCTGCCGAGCAACTGGTCAAAATGGCGGATGAGGTGGGGAGGGAGAGGATACTGGTTATGCATGGGACGGAGGATGGCATGATTAGCGTGCCGCATGGGAGGAAGTTGATTGAGATTATTAAGCCGGAGGCTGGGCTGATTGAGGAGGGCATGGGACATGCGCCGGTGGTGGAGAGGACGGGGTGGTATCATGGGGTGTTGGCGGAGAGGATTGGGAGGGGCGAGCAACTTGATGGGAGGGCGTAGGGTAGGGGGGTTTAAGGGGGGTTGAAAGAGGGAGAAAGAGAGGATGTAGATGACTTGGCGATTCGGTGATGGTCTATATGTAGCTTTTCGCTTGAGGCGTGGTGTTCGGAGCGTGTAGGTTTCTTTTGGGTTTCGGTCTTGCCCGGTATGTTGTTTGGTTACTTGGTGTCACAAAATATGTAAGAAAACGCACTACATTTCAGCCTATATGTACTGCCTGCTCTTTGTGTCGCTTCATAATAAGCCCTGTTCAGATAAGAATTCTCACCCCTTGTTATGAGCATTTTCCAAACTATGATGGTCCCAATTTTATTGCTTCTGCCGATGAGGCGGAACGTGGTGGGGATACCCGTCGTGGTAGGAGACAATATGAATTGGCTGAGAAAAAAATAAGAAAAAAGAAGAATAATAATATACCCACTGCCGGCACAGAGGAAAAAAGAGAGAGAGAGAGAGACTGCCCCTGGCCAAGTAAAGCCCCTTGCTGTTGACTGCATCGTTTTTGTCGATGAGACGGCGTTACGATGCAGGGGGGTATTGTTGAGGATGTCTGACGAGAAGTTTTATTTCGGACTTATAGGGTCCTAATTCAGCTCGTCTTGCAACAATCCAAGGGGCAATTGGTCTAGGGGTATGATTTTCGCTTCGCATTCCGCAGATGCGCCTTGTGAAAGGTCACCGGTTCGAATCCGGTATTGTCCAACTTTTTGCATTTTTTTTTGCCTATTACGTCTTGGAGAAGTATAAGGAATTTTGGTTGTTTGCGCACGCATTTCGATCAATTCTATCTTATCTTGGGTTTTTTTTTTGGTTTTTTTTTGAAAGAGTGTTCTGTTCGCCTTTAAGGTTACTATTGTTTGTTTCCTTATGATGGGGAAACAAACACTGAGGTTTTGGGGGATGGTGACGGCTTGCTGAGTGCTGACTGCGCCGAATTGGCCTACCGACCTACCTACTACTAGACCAGCGTACTGTGTAGGGACCTGATGGTTTTATCGACACCATTCAGGGGGCGTAGCGTTCTTGTAAGAAAAGCCGGAAAGGGGGGTATTGTGAAACACGGCAGGAACAGGTGTCAGGTTACACTTGACATGATAATAATTGACCCATCCGACAACCAAGCCTGATCGTCTAGCCTCTCTGCATGGGAAAGAAGTAGAACAAAGAGAAAACTAAACACAAAATATGCCCCTTGCGCCGTGTAAGCCGTCCCCTACGATCCCTCAAAATAGCTCCCGCAAAACATGAAACACAGAAAATGAAGAGTGGCGCCCCCCCACGGGCCACCGCTCCGACACACTCAACTCCAAAGTCCAAAACGCCCCTCCAAAGCCGTACTGCCGTAGCCAGCTGCCCATTAGACCTAGTACATAGCTAACGACTCAGTAACCAATCAGCCGGTTACCATTAACCATGCCATGGATATTCCTCTGCACCGGCTCAAACCGCATGGCGCCGCATTTTTCGCTCTCGAGGTGGTTGATGATAGCAGCTAAGGTCTTGAAGTCTTGGCGGCAATTGCGGTTGGGGCAGTGGTAGAGGTTTTGTTGGTGAGCAGGCGAATTCAAATGCTGATTCAACCCATGGCTTGTCCCAAACCCCTTATGACACAAATAACACTGGTGAAGGTCGTTTGGGAGGTACCCTCCCAGCCGATGAGTTTCTTCGAGATCAAGCCGCTGGGATCTTTCGACCGAACAAACTTGTAGATGGAATCGCGGTTCAAAGAGGGTGCGTTCCGGCAACTGCCGCTCTCCAGATGGTGCGTCATGCCCGTGGCGGTGGTGTAGCTGTTGGGGCAGAAGGGGCATTTGATTTCTTGGCCGCGGTGGATGCGGGAGTTGAGGTGCTGAATGATACGAGTTAGTACGAATGGTTCGGGGTGGGTGAGGTACCAATCTTGATATATATCTTGATGATAAGGATAGCATACCTGCTTGATGTTGTTGATATTGTTGAAGTAACGGTTACACCCTTTGCACCAGAGATGAGTCTCAACTTCGTGCTCGGTGCAGGCCTCCTTGGTGACAAAAATGCGTGCGCAGACACACGGAAGCCCCGCATCTCCAACGGCACGTCTTCGGAGCCAACTGCTGGCAACGGAGCGATGCGTTCTCAGCCTCGACGGTTATTACCGTATTTGGCCAGCCAACCGTGGGATAGATTTGATTTGACTTGACTACGACTCGACTTGTGTGTAACACTGTTTTGCAGTGCCTTAGCTCTGACTCTTGGGTAAAGCAAGGTATCTCAAAACAACAGTGACTCCCCAACTCCCAACTCCATGAACCGTTAAAAGCCAGACTTCCTCAGCCCTCACTCAGATGGCCGATATGGATGTGCAATAATAGGAGAAGCCTACCAAAGCAATGGTAAGATGATGCATCCTCCCAAATCGCTCCCAGCCTCAGTCAGACAGATACCCCTTGTGATCGCCACGCAAAACACCATCCACCAAACAAAGATCGCTGCTCCCTTCGCTCTTCCAGTATGCAGGTTCCATCCCAGGGTCTCGTTACGTCGGGCCCCGAGAAAAGAACGGACGCGCTCCATCAACGTAGGGTAGACAACCACCACCACCACCACCAGAAACAGCAGTAGTACCAATGATAGGAAAAAGAGGTGCGCTACCTATGCTGAATGACCAAGCCACTCAAAACTCAACCATATTCTTGCTGGTGATCACCTGCTTCATGCACTGTTGAACCGTGTTGAACCGCATAAACTGGCACGACTCGCTCTCCAAGTGGCTGACGATAGAAGCCAAGGTCTTGAATTCGGAGCTGCAGTTGCGGTTGGGGCAGTGGTAGAGGACGGTGTAGTCTGTTGGTTTGTGTGTGAAGTCGTTAGCATCCGTCCGTCTGCTAGTATGTTTACGCATCACTCGCGGGGTTCGAGATGGGCGTAAACATACTAGCAGACGGACGGATGCTAACGACTTCACACACAAACCAACAGACTACACCGTCCTCTACCACTGCCC
>RANY01000721.1:0-18715 GCA_009805235.1 Neurospora pannonica FGSC 7221 | reverse complement strand
CGGCCTTGAAGACAGACCATCAGGGAATGAGAATCAACAATACCCGTCGTCGGTGACTCCAAGATCCCAGCCTCGGCGCGCACCGCCGCTTCGCGACGTTGCGCTTCCTCGCGCGACACCCAGCGCACGGGCACGTTGATTTCGTTGACGCAGAAGTCGTGGATGCGCTGGAGCGCCTCGCGCTGGGCCTGGTTCTGCGCGACGATCCATTTGCCGACGCGCTTGTGGGGGACCGAGTGCTTCTCGCAGAGCTCGTACAGCAAATTCTTGCCCCGGATGCAGAGTTCTGTCTTGAGACTGCCGGCGCCGTAGTAGATGCCCGCGTGGATCACTTCGCTGTTGCGCGAAGAGGTCTCGGTGCCGACGGCCGGGTGACGCTCTAGGAGGAGGGTGGAAGGGGAGGAAGAGCGCCGGGCTAGTTGTTGGGCGATGGCGAGGCCGACCACACCGCCCCCTATCACGGTGTGGGTGAAGTCGGCGTGAGAGGCGGAGGTGTGAGAGAATGGACGGAAACAGCCATGGTGGCTAGGCCGTGTTATCGAGAGGGCCGATGACGTAACTGCATTTCGTATTGTCGCTGTTGCTGCTGCCGCAAGTCGACCTCTTTGTGTGAGGATGAGTGTCATGGTGAGAGTTGTGCCGGTAGCTGTTATTGTAGGCCTATTGGAGTCACGGGCCCTTTGCGGAGACAGGTTGCGGCGGTTCGTGCGCATGGTCCGAAGTCGGGTGGCCGCCGTCGGGGGGTCGGGTCTACCTGGACAAGGTTAACAGTGTGGGGAATCCGAGATGCGGCGCGCCGGCGTTTCCCGCATCTACTTGTACAACGTCGAATGGGTCGTAAGAATAAACCGAACACGTTACGGTCAGTACATTACACCTTGGGTATACTCTTTTTACGCATCCAAGCGTCTTTATTATACCTTTGAACCTAACTTCTAGGCAGTTCCTGAATGGAACAATCCCTAGGTGACTCTGGCCGACGTGTTTTCAAATTATTGTCATCCCTATCACAGTTTGGTAACGGCCTTTGCTAGCTAAAGCGAGCCGTATTGGCCTGTCTTATGTTCAGTTTATTTTTACGACCACTTCGAACGTCCACCCGTGCTGCTCAGTGCTGTCATCGAGCATATTTCAGTATCAGAACATGACCTCACTTAGCATGGCTGCAAATTCACATCAAGTCAGAATACTCAACTTCACGTGCTACGGTTTTGTTTGTGTTTTACCACCATCTTCCAGCGTCAGCTTGCTTCCGCATTTTCTCGCCAACGTCGATGCTTCAGCAGATTTGACCAGTCGATGAAAAAAGAATATCGGGGTTCCGACGAAACGCGATCGGCTTGCCCAAGCATTGTTCAGGTGTGAAAGAGAAGTTCCACCTCGGTAACGATTATGGTTGCCTGGGTTTGGGATACCTCTATGGCTCGACCGTCAGTTTCTCTTTAAGCACCTGACCTCGATATCAGTCATGTTCTCTCGTGATGCTGCCCTTGTCTCGGACAGCGCATGTTGGGACCCCGATGGGATATCCCGTCGCCAATTGTGTTTCAGTGTGTAGCCGGAATTCTTTGAGTGTTTACATATGTTGGACATGTTCTCAAGACATTCGAACCGGTTCCGGGGAGACCAGTTTTGTTGTATCAAGTATCGAGCGAACTCGAACGTCACTATACAGATGGCTAGCATGATCGCTTTTCAAGGTTGATGTTGGGTAAACTGCGGGTTTCGCCGAGTAGCGCGGCTGTATTAGACGCCCCCCCGACGCCTCAAAAAGGTCACGAACCTGACTTTGACCCCAATAAAGAGTCCGGTTGCTTCATTTTGCATGAATCTCAACAAGTTCGACTCTTGTTCAGTCACCTAGATCTTGAATGATGCTGAGAAATCTAGGTTGCACGCGGACAGGAAATCTTCGTCATTGTGCCGGTGGCAGAGGAAGTGCCAAGATCTTCAGGGGTCCTGTGGCCTGTGCGACAGAAGTTACAGGTGGCTACAACTGCTACCACGCGCCCCCGTGGACGTTATTTTGGCTGTTTTCAGCCGCGATGCATGGCGGGGTGGCATGGAAGACGAAGCAGCTGCAGCGAACCTTCGACAACGCCAAGCATCCATTTTTTGCATCCAAACAGCTGGAGCATCGTAGTACCTTCCACACGACCGTTCTAAACCTTTTAAAAAGGAACCCTCAGTGGAATCGAGATTCTAGGCCATCTTATCACATCTACCAAAGGTACCATTGTCCTCTTTTCTCCTCTTTAACGTCGCAACGTCCCATATTACCTAGAGATCTCCCCACTGGTTCTCGGCCTCCCGTCTCGTCTGTGTCTCGTGTTTGTGACGTGCAACTGACCACTTCCACTGGGCCGTGTTGCGCTCGCCATCTGAACACCCTCTCCGCGGTCTCGAGACTTTCTTTTTAACTCCGTTAACGGCATCCTGCAACTCATTCGCCGGCCAATCTGTTTACTCGATTGCTCAGAGAGTGCCCTTGCCCTTGCACCTGGCCGCCTCCGTTTGCCGACACGACCCGATTGTACCTCTATACTAGCTTCAATAGCTTAGCCTAGCTATTTACCAGACGAGCTCCGGCGCGAACATGGGCTCCGATCCAGACGCTTCTCTTTCTCCCTCTTCGTCAACACCAAACCTCGCGATACCTAAACGTACCAGCATGTCGTCGTCAATCCGCACCCATTCCCCTCTGGGCCAGAATAGGGAGGCATCTCCCTCGCCGTCCCCCAGGTCAGGCTCTGTTTCCCTCCAGGCTGCAGCTACCCTCAACGCTGGTCTTCAGCGCAGGGATTCACTACGAGGTTCGTGACTCAACGCCCAACTATGACTCTGAAATCACCCTGCTGACACTTGCTACCTATCTAGGCTCTTCCATCAGCCCGCTTAATGCATCTCAGGCCCCCAAGATTCCCAGCGCCGGTCGTCGCCAATCACAAGTCCTCATGAATCTCCAGATGAACGACCCCTCGATACCAGCTCCTGGCGAAATGATTCCGGACAGCTCCAAGCCTTCATCCGTCAGCTCCCCCCAGTCCATCCCCGGCCGCCCGCAGCAGCACAGCCGGGCTCCTAGCCTCGGAGAGCTTCACCAGGAGCTAGAGAACGAGCAGGAGTACCAGGTGAACCGCCTGCTCAGCGAAATCCGGAGGCTACAGTCACAGCTTCAGCGCCAGCAGTCCTCATCCGGAGCCATCAGCGACGACAACTCCGGGCGGGACACACCCAATCACAGCTCAACACCACAGATGGGAGGAGTTCTTGGAACATCTATCTCTAAGTCACCGGGCTACCTTCCCCACTCCCGCGGCTCGTTCGACTTCCCCCGCAGCAGCAACGACCTCAGCAAGGCTCGGTCCAGGACGCCGAGCAGAGGCGCTTCGCCTAGGGTGCGCGCCACGTCGATCAGTGCAGACAGTATGGATCAGTGGGCCCTGGGTGGAAGGGATGAGAGTGCCTTTTATCAGGCGGAGACGCAGATGCTTGTGAGGGAGAATCAGATGTTGAGGCATCGCATTCGTGAATTGGGTGTGTTGATGGCGCCGACTTCTGGCCTATAGCCTAATGGATCACCTTGCTAACAACTGGCTGAATGTACAGAACGTCAACTAGCCGAATCATCCGGAAAAGACGTCGCTATCACTCACGAACCTACTCACGCTTCGGGTCTTCATCGGTCGACGTCTATTTCAGATGTAGAACGTCCCAAGATGAATGCCCCTGCCCAGCAGCACCAAGAGGAAGCGATTGCTGAGTGATGGGAAGAAACTTCTCAGAGAGAGTTCAGCTCTCGACTAGGATCATCTCATCTTATCTCACGAGTATGCCTCAAACGAAGGAACGATGCTTTTATGATGACGGCGTTTCAGGGATTATGTCGGGCCTCGGGTCTCCAAACTGGCACCACGGACAGTCGTGAGGTTTTTCTGAATCCTATTTTATCAGGACTCCATCAGGACTCCAAAAATGTGAAACCTACGGAGTACCCACAACAAAGAGAAACCAGTTTGTTATTTCGGGGACAGGACAGGACTGGTTGGTGGCTTACAGGCGTTTCTGGTGGATAATACCTCCCTCTCTTGCAGTTCGTTTTACAGGCATTGAGGTGGAAAGCTGAATTAAATGGAATGGAATGGAAAGATTGAATCAGGAACGGGATGGAGATACATACATAGCATTTCTTAATATTGGGACATCGCAACCCGTAATGTTATTCGTATTATTACTTAGTACTGTCTTATCATGCATGCACTTGAAGTGATGGGTAATAACTGAAATGGGACCAGCTCATTGAAAAAAGGGGTTTATCACTTTGTCAATACAAATGTTAGGCGTAAGAATTCAAGACCTCTTTGGAGTTTAAAGCTACTTTGAATAACACCAACTTGAAGTAATGGACAATAACAGAAACTGAACTAGCTTGTAAGAGAAGTTTGTCACGTTCATGTCACAAAAGTGAAGATGGAGTTGAGTGTAAGCATACAATTCCTCTTTAGGAGTTAAGAACTATTTTGGATAACACCATACATACATGAATCCCCAACTCGGTTTACTTTTGTTGAACTACCAGCTTATCCGCTGCCCTATCAATTTGTAGTAGCCACCTCCATCCAGCCAACTAAACTCAAAACACCCTCATTGATCCTTCATGGTTCCCCTTTGCTACCTTTCTGTTATTTCCATCATCGTTTCAGCGAAAGATATTCTCCCGCTGCGCCGACGTCCCATCCATGTTTATTATAAAGATATACCTATGTTTATGTTCGCCCTAAACGGGTCCAGGTAAGATATCTGCGCCAAAAAAAAAATCAAAAAAAAAATCAAATTCGCCTGATTCCCTTCCTTCCATCATTCAACCCACACAAAACGCCAAAAAAAAGTCAAGCAAGGTACCTGTGTTGTGTTTCTTGGATGGCATGATAACCCGAAAACCATGAAACAAACGTGAGAATCGTCCGTGCCAGTTTGACACACCTAACGGTAGTCCAAGCTAGGAAACAAGCTCCTCTGCAATTGATTCACATGGAACTCGTAAATACCATCTTCAGCACCGACGAACCTGTTTTAGTCACCAAAAATGTTAGCAACAATCCCAGACCCCAACCTCCAGTTAACAGAACAAGACAGCCGAAGAAAAGACGAAAGGCCAAAAAAAAAAAAAAAAAAAAAAAAACAAAAAAAAAAAAAAAAAAAAAAAAAAAAAAAAAAAAAAAAAAAAACCTACAAAACCCTCCCATCCTCACTCCAACACAACCCCGCCGTATCATGCGGATCCGGCTCCCTTCTACTCATATACAGCGCCCCAAACGCCCGTCTAGTCGGGTGATCATCCCACTCGCGCAGCGAAGCATGGGCGCCGCGCAGCCTGCGGGTGGAGTCGAGATCGGGGAGCGTCCTGCTGAAGCTGTCGAAGGGGAGCGTGTCCTCGAGATGGAGGGTGTAGTAGAGCTGTTGCAGGGTGGCGGCGGCACTGACATTGCTGGTGTTGGATGTGGTGTTTCTGCTGGTGGGAGACAATAAGCTTGGGTTCGCCATGATGCGCGAGGAGAGGGTGAGGGCTCGCCTCTCTGCTGCTGCTTCTGAAGCAGTCTGGGCTTGGTTATTGTTATTGGTGTTGCTGGCTGTACCGCTACCAGCGGGCCGGGTAGGTGGGTACGTTCGGTCTCCTCGGTCTCCTCCTCTGTCTAACCTAGTAATGGCAGTGATGACGCGAAGATGATCGGCGGCGGTAGCTTCGTCAGTTGCTTCCCGTAATGCGGCTATGCTTGCTCGCAAGTTTCGTCCATCACGACCACCACTACTACCACCGGTTGCACCTGCGCCGGTGCTGGCGGATGCTCGTAGTGATGTAGCTGCGCGAGGCGGAACCCCGGTGAGTAAGTCTGCGTACTCGCGGTAGGTAGATAGGTCCCGGGTCTCGCGAGCGTTTCTCAAGCCACTGCCACGCTCGCGGGACTGCTCGCTACTCCCAGAAGACCGCTGTGTGTCTCCTGCTCCTGCTGCACCTGAGCGGGTTGATGGATCATCACGCCAGATCGAAGTATTAGTTCTTCTTTCGGTCGCGGTTGCTCCTCCGCCCGAGGTAGCGGCATCTCGCTGTCTTCGTTCTGCCCGAATCGCGTCAAGTACCTCCAGTTCACGAGGAGTGAACGAAGATGACTCTAGCGGATCCCAATGCTCTCTATTTGAGCGTTCCCGTCGAGCTTCCAGGGCTGCTAGAATATCGATACCGCGCAAGCGAGACGGCGGTGAAGCGGATGCCGAGGCCTCATTGTCATCACTGCGGGCTGCGGCGAGAAGGAGGAGGCGAGGGTCGATAGCGCTTTTATCGGATATGATGACGTGGTCGTAGTCGTCTCGTTTGTCCAGGTCCAAAATCTGCCGTGAGAGAAAACCGGTTCGGAGGTCGGCGACACCGACATGGCCGCGATCTTCAGTCCATGCCAGAAGGTCCGCGGACCCAGGAGCAAAGGCCATGTCACGGATGGCGCCCAGCTCAGCATGCGGCCTTGACGAGCCGAATGATGTTATGAGAGGATCTAATCCAGAGACGGAGAAGGCCGCGACATCGAAGACGGAAATAATCCCATATTGAGTGCCGACAGCGAGATGACTCCCTGTGCTGGAAAAGCATGCCGCAAAACTCCCCCTAGTACGGTGTTAGGGTGTTGCGTAAACATGGAAAACAGCAGATCAAGATACCACACATACCTATTTTCTGACCGATCATCTTTGCTTTGACTCTTCAAAGGAACCTTGCGCAACGGAACCCATTTATGTGTTCGATGGGACAAACGGTAACTATTCATCCACGGCTCATCCTTCTCAACCCTCTCGTGCACGTATAGGTAGGGGTCGTCGCTGATGGCGATGAGGAGCCGGCCGTCCGGGGAGATGACAGCACGGTTGACACAGTCCGGGTATGTGATCTCGTCCAAGGCCTCCTCTTCCCATAAACTAACACAAGAAACGGAGTTGTCGTTATTTGAAAGAACAGCAACTGGTTCGTTGTATGCGCCTGCCGCAGCCGGTACCAAGGTTGGTGGAAACCACAAAGTGATGCAGTTCACCCGCTGTTTGCCAAACTTTTTGCTTGTGACAGACAGGTTCTTGTTATCGTTGTTGGCATTGCCTCGCGCAGCAGTTATGATCTGGGCTCGAGCTAGCGCCCGCGCGACCTCTACCGAGTCCTCGTCGTCCAAGTCATGACTGAGTTCGTCCAGTAGCTCCTGACCGGGAACCTGGTCGTCCGAATCCGTGTTGAGCTGCGCATTGGCATCGTTTTGAGGGCTTCTTTCGCGGACATGTATCGCCGTAAACTCGCCCGTCTCGCCGCCACAGCAGATCCACCCATTCCGCGCGACAAGACATCTAGGCTGGAAAGGAAGGCGCTTGATGGTTTCGATCTCCTGGGTTGTGATGTTGAGTCTCTGGACCTCGGTGCTGTCCCTTCCTCCGGGAAAATAGACTAGGTCATTGTCCTCGACGCCCACCATGGAACGCAACTGCCAGTGACTGCAAATCTGAGGTTAGCGGCCAAATGCCACGTAGGTGTGTCGCCATGGGCATGAACCAAGGACGTACCTAGGATGGACACTGGTGCGATAGCGGCGTCGAGGCTTGGGGAGGATCAAGTGTTCGGTCGCATGGTAACTAGACGCGAGATAAAGAGTAAGTTAATCTTCTGTGCTGACAGAAGAAAGTGATATCAATCCCCGGGATGGTAGTTGGGGGCACCGGGTGCAACTCGCGGAATAGACTCGGGCATCAGCTTACACATCGTCCTTGACCGTCATTGTGCGAAAGTCTTGGCGGGTTTGTTTTGACCGGGCAATTCCAGATCAGTTTGCGATGACCATGCACAATTCCGCGCTGTTGATGGCTATCGGTTCGTCGTCGTCGAGGGAGGCGATGTCAAAGGGGATCGCGTGGAAACTCGAATGCTGGGGGAGCGGGAGGTGTCGTCGGATTGCGAAATGCTGGTCGGGATTGGGGACAATGAGAGAGAGGCACTGTATGTTGTAAACTGGATTACAATGTAGGATAGTTGAAAGCTGGTGAGTTTAGAATTAAAAAGTCAATGGAAGTGAAGATGATGGTTGTCTAGGAAATGATGAGAGGCCCGTCCGACCTGTTCGTCATTGCTTTCTGTTGTCGCAAACCCGCGTCAAAGTCCCTTTTCCCATATCCTAAGCTCGCCACCCACTTAGGTAGACGCACCACTTTGACCCACGGGATGACAACACAATGCAGTGCCAAAGGAAAATAACTAGGCTAAACTCATGCGAAGTCTTTCTTCCGTGCAGTTAAAGAAAGTTAAAAGTGAAATCTTTTGGGAAAGAGCCTTTTTGGTTTGTTGATAATAAGTAGAAGAGTAAATGTAATTAACCTAGGCTTTAGAGTCAAAGGTACCTCAACCTTCCAAAACCGGGGTCCTCCACTCTTCAAGTACCTCCATGGCCAGCCAGGTACCTCATCGGATACATACGAGTTTGATGTTTGGCTGATCGATACATAGCTGCGCGCAACGACAGAGATGATTTGGCGCACAATGAGTAGCCTCAGAAATAGACAAGATCAATGGCATGGCATCGCATCTCCAACACTGGTGTTTCTGGAGCGAAGCATCGAGATATATACCTCTAGTTTATACCTCTCATAGTAGCGCGCAATACGTAACCGTGGTAACAGGCCCGATTCAAGCAGCGCATCCACTCCCCCGATGCCGTCACAGGCCATCGTTACGCACGCATACCCGCCCGAGCCCGCCTTCCCCTCCCCTCACCCATTGAGGCCATTCTCATTATCAAACCGCAGCCGGCCAGCAAAAAAATGTCCAAACCGATCCCTTGGATCGGTTGCTCTCTGTGCAACATCTAAAAAACAAAAAGGGTCCATGGACGGCAAATTGGAGTCACGTGCTGTCGCAAAGTTCAAGACGGGAATGAGCTTCCCGGATGTTTTGGATCTTGCCTTGAAGACAGCGAGGTCGACGGCAGCTCGGAGTTCTCGGTGGACGGAGGAAACGGGTCGAAGGAGGAAGAGTTCACCTCCCAGACCTCCCCGCCTTCGCCCGCCATTGCGACAATTGACGGGGTGGCCCGTGCGGAGCTTGCTCGGCGCCCCACTTACCGTGCATGCGGCTGCTCTCAGTGGGTGGGAAGTGGCCCCCCCGCGGTGCCACTGGAGGTCCCGCTGGAGTCGCTGATCCAGTCACTGGGCCGTGTGGGCGCTGAGAGCAGCCGAGCAAAATTTCCAACGCCTTCGATGACCGGGTTGTTGAATTTTTTCCCTCGCAGGTACAAAAGAGCTTGACCAGCTCCTCCTCGGCCTCCGCTCTCCGTTCACGAATCCTCATTCATAACCACCCTCTCCTCCTCCTCCACCACCACCTCTTTCCCGTCTGCTTTCTGTTGATTCCCGGCCCTGCTTGTTTTTTCCAAGGGGTTATTTTTCGTTTTAATTTAGTCACATACAAGATGATGTCCACAAGGCTTACCAGGGCTGTAAGTATATACCGAGCTTGCACTTTGCGCACTTGCACTTGCATCTGCTGCTTCCACTTTCCCCTCACTTCAAGTCGCGATAATGGCGCGTTTCATATTCATAGAATACCTTCAACAATGACTATGGCTGACATATCCCCCTCTCGCCACAGCTGCCCAAGGCCTCCATTGCTTCCCGCGCCGCGGGTATGCTCAGGAAGCCCATGACCCCCGCCTTCGCGCGCTTCGAGTCAACGGAAACAAACGGAAAGGTCACTGGTTCCGTCATCGGTATCGATCTTGGTATGTAGCATCACTAGAGCTATCTACTCGACCATGGCTAACTCAAGTCCCCCCCCCCAGGTACCACCAACTCCGCCGTTGCCATCATGGAGGGCAAGGTCCCCCGCATCATTGAGAATGCCGAGGGTGCCCGTACCACCCCCTCCGTCGTCGCCTTCGCTGAGGATGGTGAGCGCCTCGTTGGTGTTGCCGCCAAGCGTCAGGCCGTCGTCAACCCCGAGAACACTCTTTTCGCCACCAAGCGTCTCATCGGCCGCAAGTTCACCGACCCCGAGGTCCAGCGCGACATCAAGGAGGTTCCCTACAAGATCGTCCAGCACACCAACGGTGATGCCTGGGTTGAGGCCCGTGGCCAGAGGTACTCTCCTTCCCAGATCGGTGGTTTCATCCTCCAGAAAATGAAGGAGACCGCCGAGGCTTTCCTCAGCAAGCCCGTCAAGAACGCCGTCGTTACCGTCCCCGCCTACTTCAACGACTCTCAGCGTCAGGCCACCAAGGATGCTGGTCAGATTGCCGGCCTCAACGTCCTCCGTGTCGTTAACGAGCCCACTGCCGCCGCTCTTGCCTACGGTCTCGAGAAGGAGCAGGACCGCATTGTCGCCGTCTACGATCTTGGTGGTGGTACCTTCGATATCTCCGTCCTCGAGATCCAGAACGGTGTCTTCGAGGTCAAGTCCACCAACGGTGATACCCATCTCGGTGGTGAGGATTTCGATATCCACCTCGTCCGCCACCTCGTCCAGCAGTTCAAGAAGGAGTCCGGCATTGATCTCTCCGGCGACCGCATGGCCATCCAGCGTATCCGCGAGGCCGCCGAGAAGGCCAAGATCGAGCTTTCTTCTTCCCTCCAGACCGACATCAACCTTCCCTTCATCACTGCCGACTCCTCCGGCCCCAAGCACATCAACCAGAAGCTCACCCGTGCTCAGCTCGAGGCCATGGTTGATCCCCTCATCCAGCGCACCATTGAGCCCGTCCGCAAGGCCCTGAAGGATGCCAACCTCCAGGCCAAGGAGATCCAGGAGGTCATCCTCGTCGGTGGTATGACTCGCATGCCCAAGGTTGCTGAGTCCGTCAAGAGCATCTTTGGCCGTGACCCCGCCAAGTCCGTCAACCCCGATGAGGCTGTCGCCATCGGTGCTGCCATCCAGGGTGCCGTCCTCTCCGGTGAGGTCAAGGACCTTCTCCTCCTCGATGTCACTCCCCTCTCCCTCGGTATCGAGACCCTCGGCGGTGTCTTCACTCGTCTGATCAACCGCAACACCACCATCCCCACCAAGAAGTCCCAGGTCTTCTCCACCGCTGCCGACTTCCAGACCGCCGTCGAGATCAAGGTCTTCCAGGGTGAGCGTGAGCTCGTCAAGGACAACAAGATGCTCGGCAACTTCCAGCTTGTCGGTATCCCCCCTGCCCACCGTGGTGTTCCCCAGATCGAGGTCACCTTCGACATTGACGCCGATTCCATCGTCCACGTCCACGCCAAGGACAAGTCCACCAACAAGGACCAGTCCATCACCATCGCCTCCGGCTCCGGTCTCTCCGAGGCTGAGATTGAGAAGATGGTTGAGGACTCCGAGAAGTATGCCGAGCAGGACAAGGAGCGCAAGGCTGCCATTGAGGCCGCCAACAAGGCCGATGGCGTTCTCAACGATACCGAGAAGGCTCTCAACGAGTACGCTGACCGTCTCGACAAGACCGAGGCTGATGCCATCCGTGAGAAGATCACCAACCTCCGCGAGTTCATCGCCAAGAGCCAGTCTGGCGAGCAGGCCATCTCTGCCGATGCCCTCAAGGAGAAGATCGACGACCTCCAGGTTGCCAGCTTGAACCTCTTCGACAAGATGCACAAGGCCCGTGCTGAGTCTGGCGAGCAGCAGCAGCAGCAGAACACCGAGGGCGAGAAGAAGGAGTAAATCTGAAGCCCAACAGCTTTAGGTTTTCCTTTTCACGTTTTCTCACTATACCCACATACTTCTTTCTCCCCGGTGTCTAAGTAGCTTGGTTGGAGCGGAATGATCTCCACTGTGTATTTCTCCCTTGTACTCATATGTCATGTTTCTCTTTGAGGTCTATCATGCTGGATCCTGTGTTTAATACCGCAGAGGGCGGAAGGCGTTATTGAGCATCAAAACTTCCTGCGTTTTCGGGGGTTACAAATAAAAATCTTCATCTATCTTGACGATATCTTTCCATCCTACAAAATGATGCGATGAGATGCGAAATGGGTTGGTTTTTTTGCATGGGCAACGGGAAGGACAAGCAGCAGGTGCTGGAAAAGGAAGGCCGGGGTGCGCGTATGTATATATCGTGTCATTGTATACGATGCACCACAACGGACAACAAAGTTCGACATAATCACTATCTCTCCCCTCATGATTGAAATGAATTGAATAGCAAGCGTTTACCAAACATGTTCTCTCATCCCATCTTAACCGTGTGCCGTGTTAGCTGTGCGTGATCGTGTGTTGACAGCAAGCCACTGTTGTAATGGACAGTTATTTCGTCGAGTCATGAGTGAATTAAGAGCGAAACCGCTTGAGCCGCTATCGGACCTAACACAATCAAATGGGTGGAGTAATCCCAACGCAATAGACGACGGCCCAAAGGGGACAACACCTCAATGTATTTTCTACGTCATGTCAACGGCCATAGCTGATAGCCTGTTGCCGCGTGAACAGCAGGTAAATAAAAAGCTCGCTCGCATTGTCCTCCGCAAAATTGTCATAGCGGCGGGAAAGATACCGCCGAACCCAAGTGTGCGAGACTTGACAGATCGGATCACTGAGCACTACTGCACGAGAAACACATGAAAAGTTCACAGCAAGAAGCTTCATTCAGTCAAATAACCATCATTATATTTTTAACCAAACAAATAACATCTCTTTCCATACGCATGTAATACAACCCCCTTGTATACTGTATGGCAATCCTCTACCGACCAAACCCAAACCATCCCCTCTTCTTCGGCTTCTCCTCCTCCTGAGTCTGCTGCTCCTCAGCTCTCTGCTGCTGCTGCTGCTCAACCTTTGCCTCCTTCTTCTCCCCAGCAACCTTCTCAGGATAATCAATATAATTCCACGCCACATCCAAAAAGATAGGCTTGACAGGGATCGCCTCCAAGCGGGGCGGATAAACGACAATGTTCTCCAGGTTGACCTGGCCGCTGGAGGGGTAATTGGCTAGTTGGCCGATTAGGGGTTTGCCGTTGCTGCTGCTTCCGGCAGAAGGCTTCTTGTTCTTGTTGTGCTCGCTAATCTCCACCAGGGCGCGGGCACGCTGGAGCTCGCCGTTGAGGAGGGAGTGCAGGGTTTGGATGTCGGCGGCAGAGACGAGGATGTTGCGGGCTGGCGAGGATTCTTCGGAGGAGGTGGAAGAAAGGATGGGCAGGGCGGACTCGGTTTGGGTGAGGGCGTGGCGGATGAGGGCGAGAGCGTTGGCGTCGTTGTGGGCTAGGGAGTGGGAGCGGGCGATTGCTAGGGACCTGGGGGGTTGGGGGTGTTAGTTATGGATGAGCAAAGAAATGTGGGAGGGGGGAAATGGAGGAAGAAAACATACTTGAGAGCAGTAAAGTATTGCGAAGTGGCTTGCAGACGAGTAAAGAGCTCCTGGTCGTTCGCAACACCAGGCAGCTCTGTGATGGTCTCCAGACTCTGAAGAGTGCCATCATACAAGACCACCTTCTCTTTTAGCTTGGCAATCTGACGGCCGGGAGCTTCCTCCTTGGGCCTCTCTGACGCCTGCTCAGCTTCCTGGGCCTTCTTTTTCCTCTTGGACAGGTCCTCAAAAGTGGCGCGCGCACCGTCAAGCTCGCCAGCGAGCACCCTGTTACGGCCAATTCGCCAGCTGATCATCTCAAAGTTGACCGCTGTCCTTGTGATCTGGAGGCTCTGCATGCGAGGGTCGCTCTGAGTGACGCCCTCTCCCCGGAGCTCGTCAATGGCCTGCTTTGTCGCATCGACAGCATCCTGGGTCGCGGCCAAGATGTCATCGTAGGCGGCGGCCTTGTCCTTGGGCGCCAGCGAGCTGGCGGAGGACAGCCTCTCGTTCAGTTTGGCCTTTGCTGTTTGTACCGAAGCCCAGGCGACGGCAATAGAAGCGTCCTCGATCTTCACCTCCCTCGAGCGCCATGTGATGGTAGTCGGTGCTCCCTCAGCCCCAGCAACGCCCGTCATGGCCACATCGCCCTGCTCCAAAACACTAGGGTTGACAGCCTTGACACGGTCCACCAAGTCATCGTCGGCTTTGGCGAACGCCTTTTTGGCGATCGAGGGAATCGGTTGGGTGCGAGGAATCTTGGCCTGGTACGCAGCATATCGGATCGACGGGTCGATGGTATCGGTGAGGAGGTCTTTGTAGATGTCGCCCTTGGTGGAGGTCGAGAGAGCACTGTAGATCATGCGGGCAACGGCGTAGCTGACGATACAGTCCTCCCAGCTCTGCTTCTCAAAGTTGGCGGCACCCCTGAGCAAGGCGGCGTAGGCGCGGGCTTCGAGGATGTCGATGGGGTTGGCGCCGCTGACTGCGTCCTGGGAAAGCGCATCTGCGAGCTTCTCGGCGGTGCGGGCACCCTTTTCGAGTCTGGAAACGATGTGTGACCTGGTCTTGCTGGTCATGCCCTTGGTATCAGCAGCATGCGAAGCCTTCATGGACATGGCATGAGCCCATGTACGCTCGGCGGTGAGAAGCGCGAGATGGAGGTATCTGGGAGAGCCACGAGGTTAGCAGGACGGCCGACGAGCATTGAGCCACCACGACAAGCGCACAGCAGGGAGTCGTACTCATGGTTGTCCGAGATCTGCTCAGCGGTGATCTGGGCCTTGGGGTGGAATTTGCCTCGGCTCTTGGTCGCAATGTTGAGCTTCTTGCGGGAGTTGAGAAGCTTCCTGGAAAGCTGGGCGCGGTATGTCGCATAGTCGCCGTAAAGGAGGGCGTTCTCCCGGTGGGATACCACGAACTTTGTGATATCCATGGTGTTGAGGTTGAGTATGTGTCTGTGTGTGTCTGTGATTAGGTGGTGCGCTCCGGTCGCAACTAGGGGGTCCTATAGAAAGGAATTATGAAGCACCCGTTGCGCAATATGGCGTAGGGCAGGTAGCTTCGGTCAATGCCGTGGTATGCAAAAAGTCCGAAGTGTTGACTGGCGGCAGGGTTGTGATACTATAGACGGCCTCCTTGTACGTTTGGCCGCTCGAGTCGACGTGGAGGTTGAACCTGGAAAGTGTGGGGCGTGGGCAGCTCTCTCATGGAGCACTGTGTCACTTTTGTTGTCCCCAATTGCCCCGCATATGAGAAGCCAAAGTGCAGCAGTGGCACGGTTGCTCTTATCTCCCAGCTCCGGGCGTCGGGCCAGCATGGAACAGCTGGCAGCAGTCGGATTTCAGTGATTGGCACCCCCGATGAGATCTGAGATAGGGGGCTCCACCGGGCCGGGAGAGCTCACACGCCGTCTCTGCCCGTTGCTGGGACGGGAGCTCTTTGGAACGGCGCGGGCGGGCTGGGCGGCCATGTCGTAGGTGAGCCCCACTTCGCGCCGTGAATTGGTCGAATCGCGCTCAAAATTTTTGGCTGGTGCTGCGACAGCCAAAGTCTTTTGTCTTTCAAGGTATTTTTACTGTTAGTTCCGCGAATTACGACCGAGCAACCCGACAGCGTTGTTTTCTCTTACCCCGATTCGGAAGCAATCCTAGGTCTCATACGACCTAGCTTTCCGGAGCTATTCCCTCCCTCCCACACGCCCCAAGACTCTGGTCCCAAACGCCTAGGGTCGACTACTTGCCTCTCCCAGTTCGACATCATCAAGGAAGACAAGCCGAGACGAGCGAGAAACAAACAAAACGAGAGCGGAACATGCCCGAGAGAGACGATCAACGCCCACGACTCATCCATTAACTACGCCAGCTGGCTGGGCCTCCGACTTCCAACGCGATGCTGGAGAGGACGGCGGCGAGCCTCGAAACATGCAGCCTCCAGAGAGTTCTCCCCGTCTCCAGAACCTCGTTGAAGAGCCAGCGACAACTACACACAGCCTTTTGGCAACATGGCGCCTCCGACCTTGAGCTCCTCGATGCCTACCAGGCCCTCCTGCGAGACACGACAGCGGCACCGACACCGACGCAGACACCGAGTAACCCACAGACGGCGAGGCTAGAAAACAGGATAGAGCCCATGAAGGCGTCCATGTTCTTGCTCGACTTCCTATACCCCAGTGGAACGGCCGCCCTCCTCCGAAAGATTCTCCCCATTCGACTCCCATCTCTCGAACCGGCGCACAAGACTCGCAGGAATGCGACACGATTATACAGTTCTGGCATCAATAACAGCTCCGGTGCTGCCCAAAAACCGCAAGAGGAACCGCTAGAGGATGACTCGTTTATGAACGCCGACCTTTTCGAACAGTACTGGAATGAGCAGGAGAGTGGCGTGACACAAGACAGGAGGCCCCAAAAGGTTTCCAGAAAATCTGGCCCTCGGGCACTGCGGGAGCTTCTCGAGCCGTCAGAGTTCGGTCCCATGCACGAGCAGATATGGACGGCTTACAACAAGCTCGAGCCCAAGGAGCAGGAGGATTTCAAGGGCGAGGTCATGGCCAACTTTGCGCAGTCCGGTCGGTCGGTTGATGCTTGGAGGATCCGCGAGCTGTTCGCCACGGTGCCTGTCGAGCGGTGGACAGAACCCATAATCAAAGCCGCTATCAAGGCCGAACTCGTCTTGGACGACGTGGACAATGCAAAGGTACTATTTGCCGATGCCCTCAAGAAGAGAGGTCTTCATCAAGGACTTGATGATGTCATGGCACACGCATTCAACACCTCTTCGTGGCAGCTAGCTTTGGACATTTGGAAGCTGTTTACCAGCTTCAAGGGCTCTGAAAAGCTTACTGTCGAGTTCAAAGCACTGGCTTCTGTTCCCGGCTTCCGGGATAAGCTGGCCGAGTTTGTCGAATTTGTTGCGCCGAAGGTGCCAGCGACGAAGGCCAAAAAGCCCTCCAAGAACAAGTCGGCCAAGGCAAAGTCTCCGGCCGATACAGAGTCTGCGCCCAACCCAGTATTTGGAGTCGATACGGAGATTGCAAATTTTGTCAGAGTCCTTGCAAACAAGTCACTACGCTTATTCTCGCCCACAGACGCAGTCGTCCTTCTTCGCCATGCTGCGGATCCATCAGCGTACGAGGCTTTCATCAAGCTGGCTATCGAACAGGGCAAGACCAGAGCTGCGGCGGAGGCCTACAAGAAGTACCGTCAACTACCCAAGGCCGAGGTTCGCATTTGGGTGTTGCGCGCCATGCTCGACATCTTTTATCCTACCGACGTTGGCGGCATGGAGCTCGTCTTGAAGGATTGGTATAGCCGCTACGACGCCCTTGAGAAGCGAGTTTATCAAAAGTTCCTGGCATTCTATGCTGGCCGTGGTGATACAAAGTCGGTAACACGTCTGGCCAACGAGTACCGCAAGCATCTCTCAGCAGAAGCCGCGCGAGATATGTCGCTCATCTCGAGTCTAATGCACGTGCACGCGCGCAACGGCAACCCTGAAGCGGCTCGCAAGGTGCTAGAAAACTGTTTGGAGCAGGCGGGTATGGGTAAACCAAAGACTGTTCATTGGAACATCTTGCTCAATGCCTATGCAAAAGCATCCGATTACAGTGGCTGTCTCGAGGCCTTTGAGCGTTTGGATGAGGTTGGAAAGCCGGATTCATATTCCTATGGAACTGTGATGGGCATGGCCGCCGTGCGTGGTGATCTCTCGTTTGCTCTGGTGCTCTTCAACGCCGCAAAGGCTGACGGCATCAAGCCTGATGTGGGAATGGTGGACAGCTTGATTGAAGCTTACTGCCAGAATGACCGATTCCGTGAGGCCGAGGTCATTGTGAAGCAGACGGTGAAGAAGGGCACACTTCCCGGCAAGTACACCGTTCTCTTCAACACACTTCTCAACCACCACGCCAGGAGGCGAGACCTCAAGGGGTTGTACAACCTCGTGGAATACATGCATGAGAACAAGATTCCCAGCGACAATGAGACCTATAGCCATCTCTTGTACGGCTTGATGTACTGCAGACAGTCGCATCACGCTCTGAACCTTTTGCGGGCTTCCGAGAAGGACAACCTTTTCAAGCCCGCGCCCGAACACTACGTTCTCCTTATGGCCTCCTTCATTCACAGTCGTGAACCACACATGGCCCTCAAACTCAACGAGATTTTGTCCAAGCGCCAAGAACCCGAGATGGCCGAGCGGACCACTCGTGTCATTGACGCCTTGGGTAGATGGCAACAGCTCCCCGGTCACCAGAGGTGGCAAAAGGATCAAAAGTACTACATTACAAAGGCCATCAACCTGTTCAAACAGACCCTGCAGAAGACTGGAAAGGGCCAGCATGAGGCTCCTCGCCCCGTGGTGAACCAGTTTGCCCACATCTTGTTCATCTTGACACAGATCCGGGATTTCGGCACCATCGAAGAGATCATGGATCTGTACACCACGCAGTTCCCGTCTGCAAAGGAGCCTAGCAACCTGCCAATCCGCCTGCTCAACAACATGATGCTTGCCGACTACCATGAGCGCAAGTTCGACCGGGTTAGAGAGATCTGGAGCCACATTCTCAGGAAGACGACATTACAAGCCTTCGGTGAAGTCGCCGAGGAGCCACGGGAGACCGGTGCTGAGGGCGCGGAAACACCAGCTCAGCATCTCGTTGGTCCCTACAAGTGGATCCTGTGCGATCCCATCAAGACGATGCAGCGCGTCTTCTACGACGAGAACGACGCCGACGGGCTCATGGAGTTCGTCAAGGACGTCCGCAGCCGCGGCTTCGAGCTCGACAGCAAGAACTGGAACTACTACGYCCAGTCGCTTGCCCGCATGAACCGCTACCGCGAGGCTTTCGGCGAGTGCGAGGCGCGTCTCATGCCCAACTGGAC
>RANY01000720.1:0-18619 GCA_009805235.1 Neurospora pannonica FGSC 7221 | reverse complement strand
GGCGGAGCTCGGGCTCGAGCGTGTGCGAGACGGGCACGTCGTGCTCGGCGGGGACCTCGCCACCCGTGGAGAACAGGGGGCCAGAGGGAATGGTGATGGTCCGCGTGGCGACGGAGCCGGCGCGCGCAAAGTCGACTTGTGTCAGGTTGACGAAGTAGTCCTTGATTTCCGACGGGTCGCGGTTGGTGAAGATGAGGCCGACGGAGCCGGCGAGGTACTTGGAGAGCTTGTCGAGCCCGTCGGCTTGGGCGTCCTCGGGGGTGGTGCCGAGGGCGCGGGCGGTGAGCTTGGTCTTGCCGAAGAAGATGCTATGACAGGCGCAAGATGTTAGTTACTTTGCGACTTGGTTGGGTGAAGGGGAGGAAAGATGGACAACATACCGGCAGTCGTTCAGCTCCTTTCTGACGTCCTTCAGGTAGTTGTTGCGCATGTTATCGATGCTGAAGACGAAGCAGTGCTGGTAGTTGGGGATGCATTCTCTGATGTTCTCGAAGAGCTTCTCCTTCTGCTCGCGGTTCTTCTTGGTAACCTGAGTGAGGTTGTACACCTTCGCTCTCTTGGACTTGGGCATCTTGACGGTGTTTGTATGGTTGTGTTGTGCTTGTGGTTGTTGATGTAAAGATTAAAAGAGACCAAGGATGATAACAATGCCGAAGGTATAGAGACAGAAAGGTTGGAAGAAAAAAGTGATGTTGGTGGTGTAGATGCTTTTGTTATCGCAACTACCCAAAGGAATCAGTGCAAGAGTGGAAGTGGAATGGAATTAGAATCACCAATTGATACGCAGGCGATTCAGAACGGGACAGCCAGTGCAGGTCTTTCTGCCGTGCCGGCGGTGCTGTGGTGCAGTCCCCTATCGCTGACTTTTGTTTTTTTCTGCCGCGCGAAACTTTTGGGCGGTGAGCCACTGATAGGCTCTCCCCCACAATTGATTCGGCAGGGCCCACAAAATGGATTGCGGCCAGCCTACCTCACCTTGAACTGTGCAGCCAGCATCCCTGTCGCTGTGTTTTCCCCTGATTTGTTGATGTTCTTTTGATCGCTTTCACTTGTGATATTTTCTCAACTTTTCACTCGACAATCGCTTTCGATATAAACAGAGCAAAGACTAATTGATCGTGGACTTCCCCTTCCACAATCGGCCTGGTTCTCACAGCGATACTTTTCCAACAAGCCACGACGGGCACACTCGCCGCCCACTTGTCGCCCATGCGCCTAGTCCGTTCCCAGGCCTGTTGTTTTACCCTCGACATGGACACGAAAGATCTTCCAGACGGGATCAATCTGTGGATTACCATACCGGATCGAGGTTTTGAAACAGTGTTCCAGTGAACCCAACTCACTTGATCCCAGCGAGATGAACAGGTGTAGAGCCGCGCGGTTCTGTGAATCTTTGCGATGAGCTCACTTTTGCAGGTTTCGCAACTGATTGCTCCCTCCCGTTCATCCAACGGAAACTCCACGACAACCAGGAAAAGGCCTGAGATATTCTGGAACAGCCGGCATCAGCGTCTCGTCCCGCGGCTTCTCCAGATTTTACCATGACGGTCGGGTCGTTGTGGACAAGACACCCGGTGATTGCGACCAAACGACACGCACTTGGGACAGTGTACGACTATCAAGACGAAAAGAAGATGAGCTTCTCCTTTTATGCCAAGCGATGCTGCCAAGGACGCCTGAAATCATTCTGTGAGAAGAATGATGTGCTGTCGGAAACGCAACCGGCCACTTATGGACATGATGTCAGGCCAAGTGTAGGGCTTAGTGCAAATCCGGGGAACGGGTCAAGAAACGAAAACAGCAGACCGACAAGCATGTACACTGTACGTTGGCACGCAGCTAATGGAAGCAGTCTCTTTGTTTGGGCGATGAGATAAGGCCATATGTCCAGACACAAGTAAACACCAATCAGTCGTCCCTCTTCGGATTTAAAATCTGACAAGAGCTCGGAGCTGCGCCCGATGTTGACGGCGAGAGAAGTCTTTTTGACAGGTAGGTTGCACGCCGTGTGGCCGTGGCCATCCACGCGGCACCCGCACGACTGGATCACCCGCCATTTGCCTATCCCTCCAACCCTCCAACTCGGCTGCCGGTTCCTGTGCTGCGTGACTCATACGCCGAGAGTGTAGCAACCTTGACGGAGATGTAAGACGGGAAAACCATGAGTTGTTTTTGTTTCGCAACACCTTGAAGTCGTACAGGCCCGGTGAGGCTCAGATTAAGGTTCAAGTTGAACAAAGATTCGAGGCGCAGAACCATGTCAACAATCCAGGTCCCCAAACGTTCGGGGAGCTATATCCACCATGCCGATGGCCTGGACCGCTATTTGCTGGGCATGGAAAGGCATCGGCCAGCAATGGGGTCCGAGCACCGACATCCCAGCTTACAGTATCGCCTATGATCGCCTGTCTCGGTTGGCTTTAGCGATTCGGGGAAATTGGTAGCGGGTTGCATGCGGTGAACTTGGCTGACCGGAGTCCGAACAGTCATACGGAACCTGGTTGCCTGGCGAGAAGGTTTCGGTGATATGTTCCGGTTGCGTGTAGATCTGCAATTGCACTCCACACGAGATGACAGCTGCATAGGCCGCCTTTCCATCTCGAATCATACAGATCAACCCTTAAAAGTTTGTTAGCGCGAGACCTGCAACGTCTTCGGACAAGGCAGAGGACATGGAATTCCGGTGGCCCTATTGGTCCAAACCGAGCCAGAGCCAGGCTGTGCCAGGGTAAGAACAACAATTGATGGTGTCCTACACACATCGCACCAAAAATTTGAAAGAGCTCTCTGCAAGTACCACGCTAACGAACTTTCCAGGGGTGAACTATACAGGAGGCTCGGAGAGGCAATGCCATACGTTTTAGACAGAAAGCTTTTAACACTGGATGAAGTGCAAAACGCACTGCGGGATGAACAACAATGCAGCATCCGACCCCCTGACAACCTCAACGCTAGATTAGATGAGGCATGGGGAAAAGGATCCAGGGACCAGCTACACCCGGTCCAGCCAGGGGGGAAATGGGAGATACGCCCACGATTAGGTTATGTGTTACCTCCGGGATAGTTAGGCCCTATTCAGTGGGTCAAAGCCCCAGACACCGCCGGCACAGTAGTGTATTTGGTGAAAAGTTTCTAGAAGGCCACTAGATAGGGGGCAGAGAGGCCGAGATGCGGTTGGTAAGTCCAAATGTCAGACTGTTAGTGCTGTCTAGAGTACTTGGTAGAGGTACGAATTGCAATGGAAACCTTCATTGAAACGTGGTCATCCTCAAGGATTGGCAGCATTGGGCAAGGTGTTCGGACGGAAATCGAGCCAACTGGAAGCTCTTTAACGCAGAACCTTACAGCCGACCCAAAAAGATGGCAAGGGAGCCGATACGGCTCGTACAGAGAGAGAAATGATTGGTGAGACAGAGTGATAGATGGGGGGTACTAGAGGTACCCATCGGTCGGTCGGCATCTTGACAGTGCCTATCGCCGGTTTACGAAGCTGTGGACTCTCGGACTCTTGTATGGTACCGTATCTCGAAGTACGTACTGTCCCGATTGTGTGGAGGACTGGAGTTGGGGTTGGGGGCACTTTCCTGTTTCGGCCTGGCCGACCGCGTATTTAATTCCTTGAGGTTTTGTCGCCAACAGCCAAGACCACTAAAAGAAGTGGTACATAATTACCTGCTTCATCCCATCTCCTTCCTCGTCTTACTCTGTCTCTCTCTTCAATCCTTTATCCAGACATCGAAGCAATTCTAGTCTCGAGGATATCAATCCTTGGCTTCTGTCTGTCCTCCTTCCACCACAACTTAATATCAACCTCCCCCCCCATCGCGCCTCGTGGTTCCCCACCCCCACTGAGCGCACAACCTTTTTCTCACCTCGACAAAAGTACGTACCGGTACATCACCATCAAGCGAAAGCTAGCCGAGTTGATCGCTACAGCAAGGGAGACGAGGCTCCAATATCAGATCAATCGACCTTTCAAGTTATCACCTCTTTCGTTAGGACCAACCTCGCTTCACTTTGGTCACTGCAGTTGCTACCCCGCAAAACCCCGTCAACATGGCGGCGGGTGGCCTTTCCGAAAAGGATGGAGAACCTTCGGCCCTCCCCGTCTCTAGTCATGGCGGCTCCACCGAAGGGGATACCACCAACAAACTTACTCTCGAAAAGGCCGACACACAGGTCGTCCCGCCAAACAAGTCGCTCGACGATGATCCCTACAAACACCTCCCCGAGAGGGAAGCCAAGATCCTCAAGGAGCAGGTCATCACTCCCGACGTCAAGGTTGGCGTTGCAACTCTCTACCGCTATGCCACGCGCAACGATCTGCTCATCATTGCTGTCTCGGCTATCTGCGCCATCGCTGCTGGTGCTGCTCTGCCGCTCATGACCGTCATCTTCGGTAACCTCCAGGGTACTTTCCAGGACTACTTCTCGGGCGTCACAAGCTATCATGACTTCACCGACGAGTTGGCTCGCTTGGTTCTTTACTTTGTCTATCTGGCCATTGGCGAGTTCGTCACCATGTACATCGCCACCGTCGGCTTCATCTACTCTGGAGAGCACATCAGTGGAAAGATTCGTGAGCACTACTTGGAGAGCTGCATGAGGCAAAACATTGGCTTCTTCGATAAGCTTGGCGCCGGTGAGGTCACCACTCGCATCACTGCCGACACCAACTTGATCCAGGAAGGCATTTCGGAAAAAGTCGGCTTGACGCTCCAGGCTCTTGCTACCTTCTTCGCTGCCTTTGTTATCGGCTTTGTTAGCTTCTGGAAGCTTACCCTCATCCTCTTGAGTACCGTTGTCGCCTTGACCCTTGTCATGGGCGGTGGTTCTCGCTTCATCATCAAGTTCTCCAAGCAGAACATCGCCGCCTACGCCGAAGGTGGCTCGGTTGCCGATGAGGTTATCAGCAGTGTTCGCAATGCTATTGCTTTTGGCACTCAGGACCGCCTGGCTCGTCGGTACGATGCTCATCTTACTCGCGCCGAGTACTTTGGCTTCAGGCTCAAGGGCTCTCTTGGTGTCATGGTTGCCGGCATGATGACTGTCCTGTATCTGAACTATGGCTTGGCCTTCTGGCAGGGATCCCGCTTCCTTCTCAGCGGCGACACCGAGCTCCGCAAGATCCTGACTGTTATGATGAGTGTGATGATAGGAGCTTTCAACCTCGGTAACATTGCCCCGAACTTGCAGGCTTTTGCTACCGCCCTGGGTGCTGCTGCCAAGATCTACAACACCATCGACCGTGAGTCTCCCATTGACTCCTCCAGCGAGGAGGGCGCCAAGCTCGAGAACGTCACCGGTACCATTCGTCTGGAGCACATCAAGCATATCTACCCCTCCCGTCCTGAGGTCACTGTCATGGAGGATGTCAGTCTCGTTATCCCTGCTGGCAAGACCACTGCCTTAGTCGGAGCTTCTGGCTCGGGCAAGAGCACCATCGTCGGTTTGGTCGAGAGGTTCTATACTCCCATTGAAGGAACGGTCTACCTCGATGACGTCGATATTTCCACCCTCAATGTCCGCTGGTTGCGTCAGCAAATCGCTCTTGTGTCCCAGGAACCGACCCTCTTCGCTTGCACCATCTACGACAACATTCGCCATGGCTTGATCGGTACCAAGTGGGAGTCTGAGCCCGAGGAGCAACAACGCGAGCGTATCTATGAGGCTGCCCGCAAGGCCAACGCGCACGACTTTATTACCAGTCTTCCCGAGGGTTATGAGACCAATGTTGGTGAGCGTGGCTTCTTGCTCAGTGGTGGCCAGAAACAGCGTATTGCTATTGCCCGTGCTATCGTATCCGACCCCAAGATCCTGTTGCTCGATGAGGCCACCTCTGCTCTCGACACCAAGAGTGAAGGCGTCGTCCAGGCTGCTCTCGAAGTTGCCGCTGAAGGTCGCACTACTATCACGATTGCCCACCGCCTGTCTACCATCAGGGATGCCCACAATATCGTTGTCATGGCCCAGGGACGCATCGTCGAACAGGGTACCCACGATGAATTGCTCGAGAAGCGCGGCGCTTACTACAAGCTCGTCACTGCCCAGGCTATTGCGGCTGTCAATGAGATGACGGCTGAAGAAGAGGCGGCGCTTGATCAGGAAGAGGAAGCGGCTCTTATCCGCAAGGCGACCAGGAACAGCCAAAAGGAAGGACCTGCCGGCTATGTGGAGGATCCCGAAGATAACATCGCCCAAAAGTTGGATCGCAGCAAGTCGCAACAGAGCGTCAGTTCCGTTGCTATTGCCGCACGCAAGAAGGAAGAGCCCAAGGAGTATGGCCTGTGGACACTCATCAAGCTTATTGCTAGCTTCAATAAGAAGGAGTGGCACATGATGCTCATCGGCATCTTCTTCTCGGCCATCTGCGGTGCCGGTAACCCTACTCAGGCTGTCTTCTTTGCCAAGCTCATCAGCTCTCTGTAAGTTGCTGTCCCCCAAACTGTTTTGCTTACCAAAATCACTAACCGGTTATAGCTCTCGCCCCATTGTCAACGAAGAAATCAGAGCCTCCATCAAGTCGGATGCCTCCTTCTGGTGCCTGATGTACCTCATGCTTGCGCTTGTGCAGTGCCTCGCCTTCTCCATCCAGGGCTGGCTCTTTGCCAAGTGCAGCGAGCGTTTGATCCACAGAGTTCGCGACATGGCCTTCCGCTCCTTCCTTCGCCAGGATGTCGAGTTCTTTGACCGGGATGAGAACTCGGCGGGTGCGCTCACGTCGTTCCTGAGCACCGAAACCACCCACGTTGCCGGTCTGTCTGGTGTCACCCTCGGTACACTGGTCATGGTCTCGACTACCCTCATTGCCGCTTGCACTGTCGCTTTGGCCTTGGGCTGGAAGCTTGCTCTTGTGTGCATTGCTACCATCCCCATCCTTATCGGCTGTGGCTTCTTCCGCTTCTGGATGATTGCTCACTATCAGCGCCGCGCGAAGAGCGCTTATGCTGGATCCGCCAGCTACGCTTCCGAGGCCATCACTGCCATGCGCACTGTTGCTTCTTTGACCCGTGAGCAGGACGTTCTTCAGCATTACAGAGACTCTTTGGCCAAGCAACAGCATGCCAGCTTGATCTCGGTTCTCAAGTCCAGTCTTCTCTTTGCTGCTTCCAACTCCCTCATGTTCCTTGCTTTCGCCTTGGGTTTCTGGTATGGTGGTACCTTGATTGCCAAGCACGAGTACGACATGTTCACCTTCTTCATCGTCTTCTCGTCCGTCATCTTCGGTGCCCAGTCTGCCGGTTCCATCTTCAGCTTCGCTCCTGATATGGGCAAGGCCACCGAGGCCGCCCGTGATCTCAAGGAGCTCTTTGACCGCAAGCCGACTGTCGATACCTGGTCGAATGAAGGTGACTCCATCAAGCAGGTTGATGGTACCATCGAGTTCCGCGATGTTCATTTCCGCTACCCGACTCGCCCCGAGCAACCCGTCCTCCGCGGTCTCAACCTGTCCATCCAGCCTGGTCAATATGTCGCTCTTGTAGGCGCGTCTGGCTGTGGCAAGAGCACGACCATTGCCCTTTTGGAACGTTTCTACGACCCTCTCAGCGGTGGCATTTTTGTCGACGGCCGGGAAATCAGCAGCCTTAACGTCAACGAATACCGCAGCTTCATCGCCCTCGTCTCACAAGAGCCCACTCTATACCAGGGTACCGTCCGCGAGAACATTATCCTCGGAGCGAACAGTGACGTCACCGACGAGCAGATCAAGTTCGCCTGTCAGGAAGCCAACATCTACGACTTCATCATGTCTCTCCCCGATGGCATGAACACCGTGGTCGGCTCCAAGGGTGCCTTGCTCTCCGGTGGTCAGAAGCAGCGTATCGCCATTGCCCGCGCGTTGATCCGCGATCCCAAGATCTTGTTGCTCGATGAGGCGACATCTGCTTTGGATTCTGAGTCTGAGCACGTTGTGCAGGCGGCGTTGGATAAGGCTGCTAAGGGCAGGACTACCATTGCTGTTGCGCATCGTCTCAGCACCATTCAGAAGGCGGACATCATCTATGTGTTTGACCAGGGCAGGATTGTTGAGCAGGGAACGCATTCGGAGTTGATGAAGAAGAATGGCAGGTATGCGGAGTTGGTTAACCTGCAGAGTCTGGAGAAGCATTAAGCGGGATGAGGAGGAGGACAGAAAAAGTTGAAAAGTTTTATGGCATTTGGCATGGCGTTTTATTAGAGGGACGATCTTCTTGCAGCTTCTGTTGTGAAAGACTTAAAATTATGGACGGGAATATTTAATTGATGGGAATGAGGCTAGAGTAGTTGGGATATTTCAGAGCTGATGATATCTTCAGCGATGGGAGGTACGAACGACTGGCGGATTTTTGCACATGTTAGACGATACCACTTGTATGTACGTACATATTCTTAATGGCTAGTATGGTTAGGAAGTATGAATTGGTGGATATTGAAGAGGAATAGAAACACCACTCACAACATACAAGATAATCGTGCTAAGACGATGCGCAATAGCAATGGTAGTCCTGCCCTTAGCAGCCTTATCCAATGCCGCCTGCACAACGTATTCAGACTCAGATCCTCAAGGAGCAGGTCATCACCCCCGACGTCAAGGTCGGCGTCGCAACTCTCTATCACTGTACCACGCGCGCAACGATCTGCTCATCATCGCAGTCTCCGCTATGTCTTTAGGCGTCCGGTGATGAAGAATGTGACTTCATATAAGTATTGCGGCCAAGGTTCAATCTGGTTAACCAGTTGGTGATTTTCGTAAGTAGAACAATTTGGGGGATAGCAACTTACAGAGAGCTGATGAGGCGTCTCTACTCCATCTTCCTCTTCTCCATCTTCTTCTTGTGCCTATATTTCCTAGCGTCCTCAGTCCTCTTCGCCTTGTATTCGGCGTATGCCACGGGATCCTCCTTCAGCTTGTCCATCCTCGCCTTGCTTTACGCAAGTATCTGAGGCCGCCGCTTTTGATACCTTGCTTTTTCCTGCTCCGTATATGCGTTGTGCTTGTCCGGGTTTTGCTTGATCTTAGCCCTTCTCTCCCTGAAATATCGAGCATTATCCGGCGGCTTAGATGCTCTCTCCTCCGCTAGTAAAGCTACATACCCTACTGGGTCGGTTGCTTTAAGCTTTTGGCGACGCTCTCTTGCCTTAGCGTTTATCTCCGCCTTCTGTTCATCGGTGTATGCCGCCTTCCTCAGTTTATCACATTGGCGTTTGGCTTCCTTGGCATGTTTCTCTACAAGACGTATGAAGGCCTCGAGTTCGGCTCCTTTAAGGCCAAGCGCATGCCCTCAGGGTTATTTAAAACCTTCTGACCAGGACTCATGGGAGCATAATCCCCCATATACGATCGACGAAGCCCACTGGGTGTTTGTTAATGTAGTATGGACGATGCTTCGGTCTTTGTAGGTATAAAGGCTATATGCTATCGCAGTTTCCAGGATAACTTGGTATGATGGGTAAATTTAATAAGGGGGGTAAGTACCGAACCTTATACAACCAGGTCGTTCCGAGAATGGGAATATCTAAGGATCCCTTCTTAAGCCGACGAAACATTTCATCCCGGAGGACAGAGTTAATAAACAGACTTCCATTTAATCATATAGGTTAGACTTAACGCTGTTTCTAATGTACAAGACAGGTTCTTGGATAAAAATAGAGAGACCAAGACGTATGTTCTATGTGTATTAGACGTCAAACCCCGTCTTGACAACCCCGAAATTTTGGCCGTGGTGGTTCGTGCCAGGTACCTGACAGGGAAGTTTTTCTTTTGCTCGGAACTACAGTATATAGAAGGCACTCCCCTTGTGTTGAGAAGGAGGGCATCATGGTGAGAAGGAGCCAGCGATACAAGTCATATTCTTATCAGTGAAAACTGTCAAGAACTCGTGATTGCCACTAAGAGCGGGCTAGATCCCCCAGACCTGTCACTTTGACCCGCCAAGTAGCCGCCATTACCACTACCGCCGCTTTGGGCTGCCTCCCGCTTTGCTCCACTCGCTGTCACTGAGGAGGGGCCGCGGGGGCAACGTCATGGGATTTCTTTCATCTTTTCTCCCGCTTTCCCATCGGTTTCGTTGGTCGAGAGGTGTTCGCCATTGTGAGTCTGGACCTTTTGTTTGAAACACATGAGGGTTCAAGGATTGTGGGATGGGTGGACAAGTGTCCTTTTGACTTTTTATCATCTCACGTTGGGGAGGTTTCGTCTATGCTGCACTCGAACGGATCTCTTATGCAAGTGTGACTGAGGGGACGCACAGAGAAACCCTGGCGCATCATTCAGTTCGCTTCGAGGCTTTGACTTTGACTGGACAAACAATTCTTTCCTCTTACATCTTTTCACATCACCTATCGACGAGTACCTAAACTCAACCTCAGCCCAAGCTGGGCATCAACGGCTTTCGCCAGGCATAACCACTGCATCTTGATCTACTTCTATCGACAAACTCAACTCGACAAACTCAGCTCGACACATCTGCCTTTGCACCGTTCGAGTCGCATCATTTCCGCCTGCTGTGTATATATACCCACCACCACGAACTACACTCGACCTTCGTTTTAAGCAGCCACTCTCGCGCGGCGAACCTGAACTGAACTCGACAACATCAACAACATCCCTCATACATTCACCAGCGCACTCACGAGTCACGAGCGAGCGCACTTACGAGCGAGAGATCGACCGTACCGAAGTGAACCGAAACGAAGTAAAACATCACGATGCGCCTCCTCGATCCATCATCGCTGGGAGCAGCGCTCCTCTTGCTGTCCTCGATACCCAACGGTCCCAACGGTGCAGGAGCAGCGAAATCGGGGAAAGCTAAGGATGCGGTTTTGCTTTCTAATGTACGTCTTTCTCTTCCCTTCTCTTCCCTAACTTTCTCTCTTCATTATCATCATCATCATCATCATCATCATCATCATCACCTCCCCTCTCTTCCTTATCTCCTACTCCCACCATCACCACCTCTCTCTCCCCTTCTTTCAACCATCACCACCCCACCGAATCCTCCCCCTTCCCCTTCCCCTCCCCTCTTCTTTCTCTCTCACCTCCCACCATAATAGCCCGGCCCGCTAACACCCACCCCCCTAGATCCGATCCTTGACCTTCTCCCCCTCCTCCATGACAACAGGGCGGCGCCTCCCCCCCATCCCCCAACTCCAATGCCTCCCCTCCCCCTCCCACCCCCTCTGCAAACTCGCCTCCCCGCACATCACAGTCATGCGCTGCGTCAACCAAGGCCCCCGCTACGGTAAAGAAGACATCCAATGGTCCTGCACCGTCCCTTCCCTCCCCACCACTCTACAGCTTGGGTCAACGGATGTCATATGTGAAGGGTATGATGGACCGGAGGATGAGTATGTGCTGAAGGGGAGTTGTGGGGTTGAGTATCGCTTGGTACTAACGGAGGAGGGACGCAAAAAATATGGGGATGGGTTGGACGGGGGTTGGGGTGGGGATGGGAAGAGCCCTGGATGGGCTGGGTATGCGTTTGGGATGCTGTTTGTGGGGGTTTTGGGGTGGATTGTGTATAGTGCTTGTGTTCAAGCGAGCGCGAATCGAAGGGGAGGGGGTGCGGCGGGTGGGAATGGGGAGAGGAGAGGTTGGGGAGGTGGTGGTGGTGGAGGGCCTGGGTTCGGAGGAGGAGGACCGGGAGGAGGAGGGGATTGGAATGATCCGCCACCGCCGTATCCTGGATATGGTAATAAGCCGAGTGGAAGTCAGCAACCGGGACAACAACAGCAACAGCAAGGATGGAGACCGGGGTTCTGGTCGGGAGTAGCGGGTGGTGCGGCAGCTGGGTATTTAGCTGGACAGAGGGGGAGGACCGGGAGGGAGGATAATAACCGCAACAACAATAGGGGGTATAACTATGGAAGCACATGGGGTTCGTCGGGGTCGGGGTCGAGGAACAGAAGTTGGGGATCGTCTTCGTCACCGAGTTATTCTAGTGATAACGGCGGCAGTTCGGGGACGACGACCCATGAAAGCACCGGGTTTGGATCGACGAGTCGCCGGTAAATATATAGCTATGGCTTGGTTGGACGAACGATGATACTGTATATACTACCGCTTCTACTCACTCGTGACGGCGATGCTCTTTCGGGGCAGGCTACACCTTATGCGGGTGTTTTTAGCCCGCTCTTAGCTACTTATGCAGCATCTTTCCAACTGGATTGGCTCATAATCCTAGCATGATCCACAAAGCATCTCCGTTATGAGTGAGTAGAAGCGGTATGTACAGACGCAACAAACGAAATGCATACGACGCAAGAAGGGTATCTATCGGCATAATGTTGCGCGAGCGTATAATGATTCTTGGAAATTATACAAAGGCTTGCTCTGAAACAGAACAGAGTTTAAATGGCTTTCATCTCCCGTCACCATCCCATCCCGTCCCGTTCGGTATCACACACACACGCTATCCCCGTCATGACCATGCTCCCATAGTGTTGTACATCAAAGCAATTCGATGCTGATCGCTACCCCTCCAAGACGCCGATAAAACCATTTATTGGATGTACTTCTTTCCTTCTATTCCAGTACCTAACATGACATACCCCTCCAATATACCCTTCCAAGATAGCTTAGATCCTTGGCAAAGGTAAGGAGAGCCGGCTGTAGATGGGTTTTGGGGACGTCGCCAAGGGTCCACCAACCTCATGTTGCGGACACGGCCCATGTTGTCCGAGTTCCTCCAACCCAAATTCTTCCTCCGCCTATCTCCAACCGTTTCTCTCGACAGAAACCGGCTGTAAGAATAATATCATCCCAGCCTCTCAGGCTTCATATAAACTCTGCCGCCGTAAAGTCTTCGAGTAGAGCGTACCGATCGATAATGGCTTGGTGATACTCAAAAATTCTGACATGACATTGTCATATATGTCTCCCTCCTCTTAACGTGCCGGTTCAGGAGCCATTTGCTGACGCTTCTCTGCCGAATCCCTCCCACCAAATCCTTCATTACAAATGAGCAGGCATGGCGTCAGATCGATCGAACGCCTTGTTGCAGCTTGGGCATTTTCGCATCCGGTTCGCCAGTCGGTTGTCGACACACTCGTTGCAGAATACATGCCCGCATCCCTTGAGTATCGTGTTCTTGAAGTTGCTCCTGCATACGGAGCAAAGGACCAAGTTCTAAAGAAGTGGCAAGTCAGTTTATACGTCCGAACCCAAACTCTCCCAAAATCGCCACTTACCCTGAGCATTTCCTCCTCCTCAGTCGAGTTGGACTGGCACTTCGTCTTCCACTTGTCGCGTTCCGAGCTGACTTTGTCGAGGCGCACCTTGAGCTTTTCCGCTTCTTGCTCCTTGTCCATCGCCTTCTCCTTCAGCTCTCTGCCTGCCGTATCCTTGGATTTCACAAGATTTTGCAGGTTTTCAATCTGCGACTTCACAGAATCTGCCTTCCGAGTGGCCTCGGAACTCAAGGATTCCAGCTTCTTGCTCTCCGCCACAATTGTCGTGTTGGACTGCTTCAAATCCGCAATCTGCTTCTCCAAAGTGGTGATGAGTGCTCGGTGCTGTGTCTCGACATCCTTGAGCTGGGAAATGATCTCGGAGCTCTTGCTGTTCTGTCCGCGCAATGTCCGTATCTCGGCTATCCGAATGTCCATGTCCTTACGTGCGGCAAAGTACTTCTGGTCTGCTTTGCTCTTCTCGGCCGTGAGAATAGCAACCCGCTCCTCCAAAGCAGAGAAATCCATCACCTTCTTGTGTGCGAGACCCATAGCCTTCCTGTACGACTTTTCGAGTGCTGGAAGTTCCTTATTGATCGCTTCGTAATCCCTCTCCAATTTGGCGAACTTCTCACGGAGCTCCTCAACTGAAAGACCGCTCAAATCCTCCGTCGAAGTGGCATTGGCTGCGTCTTCCGTTGGTCTTAACCTCTCAAGCTCGGATTCTAGTTGAGTTATCCGATCCGTCATGGCGTCAACGAGCTCGTTCAGGTGAGCAGATGCAGTCTTTTCCTGTTCCTGGCTTGCCTTACGCATCGCAAGTTCTGCCAAAAGTTCATCCCTTGCGGAGCGGATTCTCGTGAGATCCTGGTCCTTTTGTTGTATCTGGTCCTCCAGATCCGACGTGAGAGCCTGGGCTTCTTGTTCCAGCGTGGCACGGTACGATGTTCGTTCAGCCCGCAGCTTCTCGGCGTCTTCCCGTAGCTGCTTGTTGACGGCCTCCAGGTTGTTGATGCGCTTGATGAGATCCTCGTTTTGAGCTTTGAACTGCTTGAATACGTCGGTTCGGGCATAATCTTCCTCGGAAATCCCCTCTTTCTTGACCTTGAAACTGGCATTTTCTTCTTGTAAGCCCTTGATCTCGGCAAGAAGGGACTCGATCTGTTCTTTTTGCTTATTGGCAACGGCAACAGCTTCCTTGTATTTGGTCTTGTACTCGGCGCCGTCGCCGTTTTCCGTACTTGAACCTGTGCCATTTTCGTCATTTGTGGTTTGTCGCGTTGTCGAGTTGGCCAGTGCCTGCTGTTCCAATTTCTGGACTTGGGCACTTCTAACCCTATCGAGCTTCCGTTCCGCCTTGATCACCTTGAGAGTTGCGGTATCATACTGTTCGGAGAGCGTCGCATTTTCGGCCTGGAGTCTGTCGATTTTCACTGCTAGTTCCTTCTGATTTGCCAGTAGAGACTTCACCTGTGCTTCAAGTTGCGCCACATCAGGCTTGACTTCGCCCCGGGAACTGGCGAGCTTGTTGAGTAGCGACTCGATCTTGGAAATGACGGGTTTCTTGATATCATCCAAATGCTGGCGGAATTCCTTGCTGTCCTTAAAGGCGAGGCTCGATACCCAGTTGGAGTCTGCGGGCTTCAGGGCTATGGATTTGAGTGACCCTTCGGCAATCAACTCTAGCTCTTGAGTCAACTGGGGGGGGTCAGCGAGCCTTGTCGTGTGGAGATGGAAGTGGAGTCGAGGCATACCTGCGATAGCCAGTACTTGATAACCCGCAAATGATCATCGTGAAAAGCCGCGCTTTTCTCGGCTTCTTGTAGACGGTGTTCTAGATCGACCTTTGACCGCTTGTACTCGAGCATCTGTCGGTAAATGGCACCTTTTTGATATTCCTGCGCATTGTAACCAGTCAGCCAAGCCGTCGCCCTCAAGCCCGTGAAAGGAGATTCATGTACATCGTGGGCGGGTTAAGGAGCGTGGTATCTGGGAGTAGGTAGGGTCAAGGCATTGCATGATGAAGAGAGAATCCTGGGAGCCGGGC
Organism: Neurospora pannonica FGSC 7221; assembly: GCA_009805235.1. NCBI lineage: Eukaryota > Fungi > Ascomycota > Sordariomycetes > Sordariales > Sordariaceae > Neurospora > Neurospora pannonica. The sequence goes on along the minus strand of RANY01000720.1, from coordinate 3,423 downwards.
GTGCTGTTGCCAGCAAGCCGCGCATTAGCAAGGGTCGAGGAGAATACCCCAACAAAAACATCGCGGTGAGGGTCATAAGGAGGTTGGCCGACACGTAAGATGCTCTCTAAAGCGGACGCGACTGCGGTACATGGCAGGCGGCGTCGAGGGACAGACAGGATAGGACACGCTTGATAGCGTGGAGGATACGAGGGGCTAGGGTAGGATGTGATATGGAGAAGGGCGAGAAGGGAGGGGGGCGTGAAGCGGTAGCCGACGACGTGTGGCACTTACCTCAATCCAAGCCTCTTCCCTTGAATCGTTGGAGTCGTCCTTGGACTTGCTGGTGCCGTTGACGGCCTGTCGCTTGCTGGGAGGGGCAACGTCATCCGCGTTGGCGGCGGGTCTCTTCCTGTCCTCCATCTTGACGGTGGTAGGACGAGGCACTGCGGAGGGAGAGGTGGCAACCGGCATGAGAAAAGGCGCTTGAGGAAGCGGACCGGGTACTCAGTTGTCGGTGCGGGCGGCGAAGGGCGAGAGCGCGAGCGAAGATGGCCAGAAACCAAGCAGCGGGCAGAAGAAAAGAAGTTGGAAGAAAAAGCGCGGTCGGCAATGGAGAGCAAGAAAGTCGAGAGCAGCCAGCCGGGCGTGCGTGCGATGAAAGACGTGGTGATCTTTGTGATCGGTTGATCTCTTACCGCCACTGCATACGGTGGATGACTTGTTCTCCGTCGTCGATGAGGGCGTCAACGGATGCGGAGGGGCGTGTCGGCGACGACGATGTTGGGTTTGTGGGTGAGCTGCGGTGGGTGGTGACTTGGACAGACCCGGTGCGCAGACTTGGTTGGAAGTGAAAAACGAGGTGGAAGTTTGACGCAGCGGAGCGATTGGGAGTGGCAGACAGTCAAGGCTGCCAAAAGGAGCGTGCGGGTTCTTCGAAGTGTCGGAGGATGGAAACTGTGGAAAGGACGGAAGAACGTGACTGGAGCAGCCGAGCCGGACGGGGCTCCCAGTTGAGTTGCCAGCCTACCTCACCAGGTACCTAGTCGTAGTGTTAAGACTTGAGGGACCAGCGCAGCAAGCCGCAAAGGACTGCCCGCCGAGTATCAAGGCAATGGTCAAGGCAATCTCTGCTCTGCTCTCACTTTGTCCCGGTGTCTGGCTGTCTGTGACGAAGGGCGGAATGGAGGAATCCAAGGCGCAAGACAGACATGCAACCTTTCCCCTCTCAACACTCATCCGCCGCTGGACACAAAAAGTGGGTCATTGAACGGGAGCGTGAAGACTCGCGGCGACCGCCAGACAGAATCCACTCTCGGCCCTCTGGATGCGTCACGCTAAGCCTCTTTCAGCCTTGGCCAGGTGCCTTTATCGCACCTCCGATTCCTCCAATGCCACTGGCTGATGGAATAAGGACCCTCCCCTCTTCCACGAAGCCTGGACGCTGCTGAACCAGCCAGTGCACCACCACCGGGGACTGGATCCTGACCACCCACCCCGCCCATCTTTTTCCCATCATCACTTTATCGCATTTTGTTTTTCACCAAGTCAACAATCAACCGACTTCGCGTCTTTCGATCGCTTGTGCAGCAATTTATACCCTCGGCCGCGCGCTATTCTCGATCTCCAGTCCTCACGACTGTCTGGACACGCACCGATTCAGCATCCCATCAGAAGGAATTGGCACATTCAGTTGAGGCTCAGAATACCCCCCGGTCTTTTCTTACCGTCAGCAGCCTTGTGTAGGCCATGCTCACCAAAACACCGACGTCTCCTATTCTCTAATTCAAAGCTGGTAGTCGGTTTCCGGTAGTCGGCGACTACAGTCAAGATGCTCAAGAAATCGGGCTTCGGCCCCAAGGTCAAACCCAAGGTGGTTGCTCGTCGCAACGCGCCAGCCTCCGCAAAGTCAACAGACTCAACTCCCGCCCCGACCGAGACAACATCACAACCTACCACAGCCGAGTCCGGTCCCTCGACCCGTCAGGTATCGCCGGCTTCAGCTTCAGCTCAGCCTACCCCCCCTGCAACTCTCCCAACCGATACCGCCCCCGAGAAGGAATCTTCGAGTGTTACCAAACCGGTTTCCAAAGATGCCGCTCCAACGGACAAGCAAGCACAACCTGCAGCGACCTCAGCTGCAGCTCCGGCCCCAGCTCCGGCGCCAACTCCAGTCCCTACCGCAACGGCGAGTACACCGGTGGAAAAGCCAGTAGAGAAGCCAGCACAGAAGCCAGTAGAGAAGCCGGCAGAGAAGCCCACAAGCGAAAAGAGCTCGAATGCCACGACCGAGAATCCGAAAGCAGCGACACCAAAACAGACACCTTCCAAAACCAGGGGAACACCGGCGGCAGTTATTACTCCGACCATTATCGAAATCACGAGGCCTAGAGGCAGAAGATCCGTGGCGACATCAGGCACATCAGAGATCATAGCACAATCTCCGTCCAAGGCTACACGCTCGACACCCGCGGTCGATACTTCCAGCACCACGTCCTCGACCACCCGAAGTGGAACCACGTCTACAGAAGCAGCCTCAACACGTTCCAGCACAGAGACAACACAACCGGCGGTTTCCACACCTCCAGTTACCCAGACAGCAGCTGCAGCCGCCGAGAGCTCTACTGAGGGTCGAACAGAGTCGAGTGCCGAGGCAACGGCCGAACCTACAACCAAAACTACCAAGAAGGCACCCGCAAAAAGGGCACCGCGGGCTCCTCGAAAACGCAAGGCTGATGCAACAGCCGATGAAGCGAACAACGATGAAGCCGAAGTTGAAGCGGCAGCACCACCTCCCAAGAAGCGAGCACGGGCAACAAAGAAAGCAGCGGCCGAGCCGAGCGCCGACGGAGAGGAAGCGGCTGAAGCCGAAGTTGAAGCGGCAGCACCAGCTCCCAAAAAGCGAGCTCCTCGAAAACGCAAGGCGGACGCAGCAACCGGCGAAGGCAAAGCGGATAACGATGAAGCCGAAGGTGCAGCAGCAGCAGCGGCACCTCCCAAGAAGCGCGCACGGACAAAGAAAGCAGCAGCAGAGCCGAACGCCGAGGGAGAAGACGGTCAGGAAGCAGCACCCAAGCCGAAGCGGGTGCGGAAGCCGAGAAAGCCCAGGACAGAGTCGAATATCGATCCAGCTCTCCTGGGCGATGATGATGAGCAAAATGAGGCCCAAGCAACCACCAAGAAGGGCAGGCAACAACGCGAAGCCACCCCCGAAAATGCCGAGCAAGTCCAAATTGACGTCACCCAGCTAACAATGGCCGAGCTGGCCAAGGACCTGCACATCGGCAAGAAATTCAGTCTCCACGACGAGCTCGCCGAGCGCGAGCGCGCCAAGCGACAGAAATACTACGAAAAGCGCAAGAAGCAAAAGCGCGGCGAGACAGCCGACGGTGACGAAAATGCCGACGGCGGTGCCAGCGGCGGTGCCAGCGGCGAGCAATCCGC
>RANY01000073.1:0-64330 GCA_009805235.1 Neurospora pannonica FGSC 7221 | reverse complement strand
CGGTGCGAGCTGGTGGGTCGTGGGCCGACGGCGGCACGTTGCGAGTCGTAGGCGTTGTAGGCGTGGGAGTGTGAATGGGCGCTTTGTATCGAGTTGCTTCGTTCCGGGTTCTTGGGCATCGAGTTGCTTCGCTCTGGGGCGTTTCGGTCGTGAGCGACTTGCCCGCTGGGGGCGTTGGGGGGTTGGAAGGAGGAGCGGCTGCCGTTGGGCTGGTGGGTTTGGACCGCTTGTGAGTGCGAGTGCGCGTGCGAGGTCATCTGTGTCGCCTCATCTGTCGTGAGGGCTTGTGCCGGGCGGGCGTTTTCGTCTGTCACGGGGGTAGGCTGGCCGTTGGGTGCCTCGGCTTGTCCCTCGGTGATTCTGGGGTTTGTTAGCATGGTAACCGTAGCGCAAACGATGTGGGACGTACTTCTTATAGGCAGCTAATGTGTAATCGAAGGGACGGAAGTCGGTCTCAATCATCCGATAGAGCTCATCTTCGCGGATCTCCTTCTCTGTGGCGTCATCCTTTAGCTTMTCGCGCGGCTTCTGCCTCCTTGCCCGGGCTTCTAGTGGCGCTTCTTCCAGTAGAAGTTCCTCCAAGTCGTATGTAGCATCGAAGTTCGTCTTCTCCGATGACGGAATAAACACTGGCTCTATTTGCTTCCTCTCGAGTGCGTCAAAGTCGATGACAGAGAAGAACTCGTGGTAGATGAAGCTCTCCCAGGTGTGACCCATACGCTTATCTGGGTTGTGCTCCAAAGCGTCCTTTATGGCGTACATACAGCTTAGCTGGACTGGAGGCTGTGTGACGGGAAATTTGGGGTTGGCGGCTTGGATAGTCTGGCTGAGTGACGATTCGGAGTTGCCCTCGAATGGCCTCTGTTTGTAAAGTCAGTCAGCATGGCTTGTCTTGTCAACTGAGATGGCGCAGGAAGACATTTTAGTCTGCCCAGCCCCGGACTCTACTCTGACGGTACGTACCTTGTTATAAATGCACTCGTAGAACAAAACACCCAATGACCACCAATCAGCACGGACATCGTAGCCCTTGCCAGCATAGACTTCTGGCGCAAGATATGCCAAGGTACCGGACTTGCTCGTTAATACCCTTCCCGGCACAATGTCCGAAGCAACATTCTGATAGCGTATATAATTAGCCTGGTTACACAAGAATAGGGGTCCAGGGTCTGGAACTTACAAAGTCAGTCAAATGGACATGTCCATCAGCATCGAGAAGCACGTTGTCGGGCTTGACGTCTCTGTGGATGATGTTTTGCCCGTGGATGTAGCGCAAGGCACAGCCGAGTTCTGCGATCCAAAACCTTACCGCCGCTTCGGTAAACGTCTTTCTCGAGATGTGGAAACGTAGATCACCGCCGCTCATGAGGTCAACAACCAGGTACCTGGTCCGCCGTCAGCTGTTTTTCCGCCAATGTCGAGCTCGGTTGTGACGTACATGTACTCGATATCCTGGAAGCTGTATCGCAAGTTGCAAATAAAGGGGTGGTTGACATGTTCGAGCATTCGCCGTTCTCGGATGATATTTCTGACACTCTCGGATCGTACAACTAGGGAGAGTTAGCCACTGCGACTTGTGGTCCTCGAAGTCGAACAAAGCCTACCTTCATCTTTTCTAATGTATTTCAGGGCGAATGATAGACCGGTATCTTTTCGCTCGACAATGCGCACCTTGCCAAAGGCACCTCGGCCGACTACTCGCAAGAGACGGAAGTGATTCAGGTTCACTACGACACATGTCCAGTCAGCATCATGGCAACTTGAGATCAAAGACAGGCACGTAAAACTGAAGCCCGGAACTGGTCATCACAGCAAAAAAGGAGGGTATCGCCTTACCTTCGCCGTCAAGATCGACGGGCTTTCCCTGGCTGTTTCCCATCCCGCCCTGCCGACAGCTTCTCTATACGCGATCAAAAAGCGGCCGACTTTTTCTTCTCCCAAAATATATATAAAATCAAACAAAAAGATTAGGCGATACAGTCCATGCCGGGGACAGCTGAAAGGGCTGTTGATAGCTGGAAAGTGTTGCGTGTGCCCGCTCGCTGGTGGTGCTTGGTGGGTCTGTCACAAGTCGCGAAGTGGGAACCCAAGATTAATGATTATTCGGGTTTCAGGTCTTGGCACTAGCCGAGTTCAGCAGCGAAGAACTTTTGGGTACGGCGGACGGCCCGAGTTCGGTCTCTTTGTTCTTTCGATTCGAAGCGGCGATATCCCGTCTTTCGTTCCTGAATGCGCAATCCGTGTGTGTGGAGCGTGCTGGCTGAGCTCCTCTTTCTGCTTGTTTACGTCACGGTACGGACTGGCCGCAGCGAATCGTGAGATCGAATCGAAAGTCGAGGAAGATGGTTGTTCGAGACCACCGCGATGGACTAGCGGATACGGTTGTCTGTCTGTCTGGGGCGGCGGTTGATCTTGCGCGCTTCGTGAACACAAAGTCTGGACCCTGGATCTTGGGGCCTATCGTATGCGACCAACGACGTTATTCGGTATCGATGGCGGAATGCGGTGAGGAGCGATTGGCGAGTAAGGATATGAGGCTTGCGAAACTCGATTGAAACTGGTGGACGGCAGTTGGTGGTGTCGTCGTCGTCGTCGATTCGCCTCGAGTTGCGTGAACGTGAAGATGAAAAGGACAAAACCGGAGATGGTGAGCACTACTGCGAGGACACAAGGACTTGGAAGCGGAGACGAGCGGAAGAAGAGCTCCAGGCTCAACCAGGTCTTGGAACGGGTCTTGGGAAACGGGGGGCAGGCCGAGATGAAGGGCAGCGATAGGTAGTCTATCTTTCGTTTAGTGGAGGGATCGAGCTTCTCTTTTTAGTGCCGCAATGGGGGGGGGGGGGGGACCCCGTTGTCAATTGCGAGTGCTGGGTTGGGGTGACTGGTCGAGATTATGTTTGCTTTTGGTGTGCCTTGTGTGTGTAGCAGGGTGTCGGTGGTTGTGAGCAAAAGGCTTTGTTCATACACTAGGAAAACTGAAGAGGTGAGAGAGAGAAGATGGGACTGCAGTGCTGCACCACGAAACGGAAGCATGTGGATGGCCGGGGACAAGACGGATGGGCAACGGACGGAAAGAACGAAAGAGAAAACTGATAAGACACACAATGGAAGGTGGTCCGTGGTGGTGGTGGTCGGGTCGGTGTCCTTGCTGTGGCACGTGTGGAGGCTAACAGCTAAAATGATCAGTGACCAGTGGTGGCCCCTCTGAAAAGGCAGGCTCCGTGGGTAACCCTGACATGCGCCAGATTAGTGGCCAGCGCCCACCATCTTCCACAGTCACGTTTTACACGCCCCATCCCGGCCGGACGGGCAAACGGTACGGATAGGAGATCCACTCCATTCAGCCCCCGCCCGCCAACCATTGATGCTCTTTGATAATTGTGTCTTTGATCTCTTCCGAGGCCTGAGAAGGGCGATTGTGATTGGGTGATAATGGTGATGATGATAACCTGAACTCCAACAAGCCCCTATTCCGAATTGTTTTGTGGTGTTTCAATCCCCCCTGTTGCCTTTCTGTTAGAATCTGTTAGAGAGAATCCACCGACTGCAGGTTTCCCATCTCACTGCTCCTTCAGCGCTTTCCTGTTGTCCGCTGTCATCTGAAAGTGAAAGACGGAAGAAGTGAAATGGGATGGCAGTTTCAGCCGATTCTCGGGCCGTTCTTGATGGCAAAAGAAAAGACTGATATTGCATATCGCCCAGTATTTGGAGAGTCTGAAGAGACTATGAAAGCTGAAGTTATTTCCCCAACATTCCAAAGACTTCAGATTCTGGGGAAACTGACAACCACAGTCGCAATTGCAACATGATCACAAGCTCACACATTTCAGGCTACCGGCCCCTGCGTCCTGCGTGAGACCATGTCAGGTCCATGTCAGGCAGTGTGATAAAATGCAATTGCCCTGCGCAATGCATGATGCCCAGAAGGTGCCCGCCGACAGAGCGTGGCCATCGGCGTGGGGGAAGAGTCTGGGCATCGCCTGGCTCGCACCTGGCGTCCTGGCGAGCTCGTGGACTGTTTCGAGTTTAGCGGATGGAGTCGTTAATGCCCGGCCCGGTTTAGCGCTCCCCCCAACTATTTTTCTAGGCGAGCGCCCAGCAACCTCCCAATTTCGGGCCGCCTAAATCGACTGTGTACCATTCTTAGCCGACTATATAGAGCGCTCCTAACTAACCACAGGCTAGGGAATATGTGTGTTTATCATATATTAGTCGCATGTTAGCGCTCGCAAAATCCTTACTAAAGTAACATAGTATAAATATTTGTACTATTAGCGTATATAAAAGTTAGTATAGCAATTAAATTACTAAATTTAATATTACGAAATTAAATTATAGTATTGAAGCTCTTAGAAGGAAGTATATTAATTAACTACTGTACAAATGCTTAGAATTATCGATTTTACCAATTCTTAGCCAGAGTTAAAAGCGCCCGCCTGTACTTCTAATCCCACTCCCTCACTAGAATTCTTCTACATATAAAAGATTAAACCTTCTAAAGATTGTTAGGATAGGTTTTTCAACGTCGATAAATTCGTTAAATAAAAGAAGCGATTCTTATTTTCCTTATGTGCATTTAAATCTAAATAAGTAGAAGATAAACCGGTAGTATCTTCTTTTTAACTATTTACTAAGAGGGAATAAAAAAATATCGATATATTAGTAAAGGATATAAACGAAATAGTGGTTTACGTTGGATTTAGTATTATTAAGAAGAGGGCTAGTAATTACTACAAGGATAAGCTAATTTAATATAATTTAGAGTATATTAAAAGAGTAGCACGTAGTAGTAAAAGTAATTTGACGGCTATAGTAAAGAAAAGAATTATAATAGCAAATGCAAAGGAGAATTATAATTAGAAGGCGAAGGCAATTTTTACTAGTAAAATGGGTATTTAGTAATTTACTTTTATAGTCTCTAACTATAACTATACCCTCAACTTTTTGGCCACTACCTACTTATCTGTTTAACGCCGTTTCTAAAGTATAGAAAAGATTATTACTAATATTATTAAGTAGGCCAAATAATTAAAAACATTTAATTTAAATATCACTTCTACTATTAAATTAGAATTCCTTAATATTAAAATTACATCTAAACATATATAGAACATTATTATTCGTCTTATACAAGCTAACTAACTATGTAGTCTACCCAGTAGGTATGCGGTGCTGCTTCTGTTCTTAGTCAGTGGGAAAAACCGTGCCACGGCCGGCTGAAAACCCTTCACTACTCTATCGCAGCGGCGCCATATCGACGCCGTGCTTTCGTTGTTTGTCTTCCACTCGGTATGACCTCACTGTCATTCCCAAGGCCTGATCTTTGATTCCGTTGCGCGGCCCTCCCGGCCTCACCCAGGGGTGTTCTAAGCGCGCTCCTGCCCACCATATTAGTTAGTAAGAAGGCAAAGGTAGTAAGTACGTTAATTCCTACCTAATAGTTCTTTAATACTCTAATTACAATACCCAGCGTAATTAATAAAATCTTTTATAAAGGAGGTAAAGAGAAGGGACTGATAGAGAGAGTCTTCTAGATTTATCTATAGTAGATCGATTAATGGAAGAAGAATTTAGAGGTATAGAATTTAAATTATATTTACAAAGTTAATAAATATATAGCGTTATTACGTTATATAGTACCTTCAATATAGGGTATTACCTTCTATCTAGTAAGAAGGAGGTATACTTTATATAGGTTTTAGGATAATTGAATAAACAATTAAATGATTATAATATTCCTATACTAGAGGTTATTATTATAGACTATGATAAAGCATATAAGAAGGCTTGCCGCGCTATTTTTATTACCATCCAATACTAAATCTATCTCTACTATATAATAAAGAATATTATTTTCAATATTAAAAAGAAGTAGGAGGGTACACTCAAAGGTATAATACTAAGCAATCAAAGTAATAACAGCAGCTATTTATATAATGATAAATCTCGGATAAACATTAATCTGGCTAATTAAGACTATACTTCCTGTTAAGTAGCTTCCAAAATTCTTAGTAATAAGGACCACGCCCAATATTTAAAAGACTCTACTAGGAATACCTATCTCCAGCGGTTAACTAGGTAGGCACTAGAAGGCTTGAACTACACGTAGATTGATAACGCTGACAGTACTCGTTAGGTCTTCAAAATCGACCGTCTGATTAGTAGCGGAGCCACTAGTCAGGACTAGCAATTCGTATATGACCAGCAATTTGTACTGCAGAAGCGACTTGTATAGGCTAGGAAAAACCCTTGATGCTAAAGTCACCTATGCTAAGCCGGTTAGCAGGTTTACCTATATATGTAAATAGGTTAGATATATTTTACCCTTTTGAGCTGGATATCTAATATATGTACACTATATACTAACTCAGTACAAGAATCTAGTATAAGTTGCTAGTCCTAATTAGTAGCTCCACTACTAGTTAAACGGTCGATTTTGAAGACCTAATGAGTATATTAGCTGCTTAGACTTCTGTAGTATATATGAACTCTAAAGAGGATCTCTGGATACGATAAAAGATATTATTAATAGAATTTTCTAAGCAATAGGGTAAGAGTCTCCCCTCTCTTTATTATTATTATTATTACTAATTAGATTTTATAAAAATAATTAATTACCTCCGGAAAACTGCCACGGGTCTACTGGATGTGCACGGCAGTAGGAGTGGAACAGAGCTTGAGATTGTTGACAAAGAGGAAAAGGTCTGCAGGCCTGAACAGGTCTGCAGAGACACAGCTAAATACTAGAATAAACAGGTGGCTTGAATAGCACTGGCTAATCAGAGAGCATGCCTAGCCTGCGAGCCCTACGAGCCTGGCCTGCAGCTGGGCACCATATCTCTGGGCGCTAGCCCCATTACAAAAACTTACTTCCCCTTACGTAACGAATTCGCTCACTTTATTATAAAACTATACCGTAATTATAATATCTATATAACCTCCCATATAGAGAGCTTATATAGAATATTAAAAGCGCTACTTAAGAACTGCCATGTTAATCTTAACAAACTATTAACTGCTATCAAAATAACACTTAGCTGACTACAAGCTAACTTCGAAGCTAAATACGCAATACAAATTTCTAAGCGTATGATTTAATACCCTAGAGAATTGAACAATTTTAAGTTCATTATTAACTTTAACGCGCTCAAATTATTAAATTAGTAAGTTGCTCTAGTAATAGTGTTTAATCTAAAGGACTAGTATAAAAATATAAATTTAGCGAAATCTATAGAGGAGGCTAAAAAGGAATATACTATGTACTTTATATAGTAATATAATTTACCTTATTAGTACGATTTAAGAGCTTTTGTAAAAGCAAGGTAATTTATATAATGGAATATAGTAGATTAGTATTAGTAGTTAAAGCTAAACTAACTATTATTAATTAACTTCCTAATATTTCGCCGCGAGGTTAATCTTTGGCTAATTATTACTAACCGTTAGCGGGCCCTTAAGAATAATCTCCAGCCTCTCCTTAATATAGCCTATTAATTAATAGCTAGCAGAGGGAGTATATATTGTAATCTCTCTTATAATACTGCTCCTAAATTATAACCTCTACTAAAGAAGAAGATGATAACCTAAGCAATATTAGCTAATTAGAGGAAGAAAGAGGCGAAAGTAGAGGTATAGAGGGTAAGGGACGAAGCGGTAAGGTTATAAATATAATTTTGTAAAATAAAAGGATTATAGCAACGTAAAATATAGTTAGAAATAAAATTATAGGAACTCTAAACCCGAGAGTAGTATTAATAATAGTAAATATACTAAAAATACTAATACTAAGAATACGAATATACTACGCTTATATCGACGGCACCCCCTATAGTAATAACCTTATATTAAAAGATAATATCTCTGCCCCTTTTATAGTAATATTAGGCAATACCCCCTCCTTTATAATAGTATTTTAACCCTTACCAACCGCTGCTATTTGCCTAACCGTCGCCATCCTCCTAATAGAACTCTCACCAATTGTTATACTAGTAATAATATTAGTCGATTTAATATTAATAATCTCCTCTCCTTCTATAATTATATATAAATAAATATAAATTCTACGGTTTGAGTACTTTCTTATATAAATTAGCATATTAGAATACTTCGTCTATATAATTCCTAACAGGTTTTAGTACGGATATTACACATATATCATTTTGGTGAGGATTTGGTGGGCGGCAACATGGTCGTGCCATTGGTTAGACGGGTTCTATACAGTCGGCTAAGAATAGTACATAGTCGATTTAGGCGGCCCGCCCAATTTCCTTTTCACTTGCAAGACATCCACTCGACCGTGAAGCTGATAGGAGAGCTGAAGCCTCAAAATATCCTCACTCACTCACTTCGATTATCCCCGTTGGAAATCTCCAGTTCAACGTTAGCCGGACATGTCCGAAGCCGGTCGGTGGTAGTATCGTGCTGCTCGGTTCCGACATGATGGAAAGTTGAAGCGCGGTGGCGTCTAACCACAGGCTAACCACATCACCGGTAACTCCAGTTCGTGGATATTTTGTTGGACCCTGGATTTCACTTCTCTTTTTCCCGCAAACATGTTCGTTTTCTCGTTTTTCCACACCTTGTCACGTTTTGTGTGCGTGGTGCCCATGTCTCTCCTGACAGCCTCAAGCTGGAAGACAAGATGGAACGTCAAAGAGAAATGAAATCATCCAGAACAATGCGCGTACCAGCAACATCCCCGCATGGGTACCGAAATAGACGAAACATTTCACAGAAACGAGAAAAACGAGACGAGTCATCTTTTCGACGGATCACGACGTTATGCGTTTGACGTGAGTTCAGAAGGACAAAGGCACCTTTTTGGTTACTTGAACATCGCAGAGACGGACATTGATCCTTCTGCTCTGAAACGGACCACGGGGGTTGGTATCGACATCAGACGCAGATCAGATTCGATCATCACAACGTCTCGTCATTTTACACCATGCTGATGAGCCATGCTTCACCGCAACAAACCCGGGTAGGTATCCCCTGGAATACGAAAATCCCAGTTGATCACAAAGAGACAAAGAAAATTCTTTTTGTAAAGAAAAAAAAAATTAATCTTCCGCCGTTTCCGCGATATCGATCAAACCTGGCAGCGTTTTCCCTGGTTCCAGTTATAATCGACACGAGGCAGAAACGAGGCGGATAGGAATATCCTTGCCTTACCACGTGCGAACTATGTACGGCACGAGAAATGTATGTATGCACGAGTTATCACTGTTTGAAAGGCGGGATGGGTTAATCTATTGGAGCGTGGCAGGTGCAGATGTGTGTAACCATCACCACCACCACCCATGGGGTTGGAGTTACCTACGTACGGACCGTGATACCAAGTTGGCGGATTTATTCAGGGAGTTAGGAATGCTGACTCCGGATTACCATCGTGTTGGGCTCTCTCTGTTTACACTATACACAAGTGCTTACAAGTTGATGATGATATCAAACAAACCAGAGGCTTTCAAACATCGACAGAACTCAAATCATCACGGCCTGCCCGAACTACTCTCGTCTAGTTAGTAAACAGATGACAATAATGTAGTCCCACGTAACCACAGTTTCAGCTCGCCCATCCTTCAACGGCAGGGACCCGTTCTCGTGCTTCGTGCTTCAACGGGTGGCTGCAACATTGAAGGATTGTGAGCAATTGCAATTGGCGTACGATTATGAGACATTGACTGCTCACATTTCTCTCGCATTGTCGTCGACCAAGCATCATCGAATTATCAAGCCAAACGTAACATCTGTAGTGCTCGTACCCGTCTCGCGTCCCAAAACGTATCACTCATCCGCGACCCTGCGGTCCCTGTTTTAACTTATCAGTTATCACCGCCGAGGTTCATGTCGTGTCGTTCAACCGCCCGGTTCAGTTCGGTCTGCAATGATGTTTCTTGCGCGATAGGAGAGCGGCGTTATCAATGCGCTCTGCTCCCGCTGATAGTTTCTCAACTTTGTGTTCACTCTGAAACGAGGGAGGGGTTGCATCGCAGCAGTACCTATCACGGCATGGCAACCTCAACTTGAACCAAATCCCATCACCATTCCGTTCCCCTACCGTCTCACTCCGTCTCTGCCACATACACACTTGCCCCTGGCCTGGGCCTCCCGCCACGCCCGCCTCCTCCGAATGTGAGAAACCCAAAAGAGTGAACGTGATCCGGGGTTGGTTTGGTTCGATTGGTCGGCTGGCCCGGTTGGTCGCAAGTGATTGATTTGGTTTCGAACCCCGGTGTGCCTGACTGACACCCCGGACGGTAATGTCCACTGTTCTACCGCTGTTCTAGAAGCTTTCCATTTTTGGGGTTTTCCAATTTTAGATGTCGACGGGAAACCCGTCGTGGCGTCGTCAACCAGGCTTGAATTGATCGATAGTTTATATTGATCCTCCATCCTGGAATCGAGAGATCGCTATATTCAATCCCATGTTCAACACTGTTTGACCATTGATGATCTACAACCCGGTTGCAAACATCATGATCGTGGAGAAGGGGAAATCATCGCAACGCCGTTGGAAACGGTGACGGTATCATCTCGAAGTGTTACTCTCGGTAGAGCAAGAGGAGCTGTCTATCTCGCTTCCCCAGAGTCTGGAAATATCCAGGGAATATCTTGGTCGAATCTCCCTTCACTACTGTTTGTCAACTGCCGAGGGCATCGAGACGTTGGTCCCCTCGGATCACCCAGCATGGCCCGTTGCTGTCCATACAACCCTTGGTAGCACATCGCGTCACTACCTAGATAATTTTGATATGTTGAGAGGTCTTGGTGGAGAGCGGTAGCATACTTCCGATGTCAAGCCTTGGATATCTGCCGAAGAGCTCTGCCGAAGAGCTCTTATCAGTGACCGACTAGAACAACCTACTACTACTTTGAACCCATGGTAGGTAGCCTGTTATACCAAATTAGCAATGGATTCGCTTCGGATATTACTCCGGGGAAAAAGCAACACCAGGGGCATTGAACAGACAGCGGAGTGGTGTACGTCATTCAGTCTCGTTTTGCCCCAAGTCACTCCTCCCACTTTCCGTTCTCTTTTGGCTCCCTTGAACCTTGGTGACTGCACCCTGTGCTGGATAATGGGTTAGGGAAAAGTGTCTCGCGATCCCTCTCTGGACCTCTTAGTGATATGAGACATCAGGGTCGAACTGATCACTTGGCACTCGGTAGGAGAACTACCGAAAGCACCAGTGGTGGACTAGCTGGGGGAGCTGGACTCGATAGTGCCTGAAACTAGCTCTGTTGATGATAGCTTCAGTGTTCAAGCATGAACTTCCAAGACGAGGGAGAGAGACAAGAGGAGATTCTCGTATTTGGCCAGTCGGAGAGACTCCATGTGTCTTGGTCCTTGAGACGTGGTGAAATTGTTTCTGAAGATCTTCCGGAAACAAGGGGACCATGAACCTTTAGCTTGCTCTAGGTTGACGACGGTTGACGTGGATGAACGTCGCAAGCGTGAGTACGACATCTCGTCTGCCTTGGCAACCGTTGAGAATATCGACTCTGCTATGGCGATTATCATCCCATCAACCTCTCATCGAAACTCGCCTTTGCAAAAATGGCATACGGGATAGGTCGGAAGGGGTCGATGACTGCTTCACAATCAAGGGTCTCGGCGGTGATGTCGTGGAATAGGGTTGCAAGCCGATGTTGTAAACCTCCGGTCGTGGAGCCAGCATGGAGATGATGATTGAGCGATGGAGCTTCGAGTTGTGAGTGAATGAAACGTGGAGATTTGCCATTGAAACCCAAGACGGGAGCATCACAATGACGGATCGCAATGCAACGGATTGTAGTGGATTGCGAGGAAATACGGTGCCGGTGATCCGAATGGAACGGACGGAAGAGGGGTGATGGGTGATGGGATCATGGGAGACTGGTCAGGAAATTTGTCGCTGCGACGGTCAAGGTCGAGACAGAAACATCGAAGAGGACAAACGCTCGATCAACCAGCCAAGCCAGCATTGGGGAGGAAGGTGCTCAACATCGCGTTGCAGACTTGCCAAATTCGCGACTGTGACAAATTCGTCACGGAACCAGTCAACCGACAGCACTTCGCCCTCCTCCAAAGCGCAATCCCATCACCGAGCACTCACCAACATTTCACAGCTTCTTCCCCACGTCGCCCCCCTCGAGGAGCGAACACAGTGAAAAAGGGTTTGTTTTGCTTTCGCAAAGGTATGACATCAAAAATTACGGCCGGAACGGCCCCGAAGGACAATTCATGACGGCTAGCACCACGATGTGCAATGCAGGCTCTCCGCCATACGGCGCGGTTTTATTGATCTCCGCGCAGTCAACCAAGGTAAGTATGAAGAAAAAAAAGAGGAGAAGAAAAGTCTAAGAAATGGGGGGGGGACCCTTGTTAAATAGGTGTTGGGGGATGGCCTGTGCACGAGTGCAAACTTCCCTGCACCTGGCGGAAATTGCACTCGCGCACGAACGTGAAATGGCAGAGTGTCAGCGGCAGGCAGACACTGTCAGGAAGACGGGCGCAGATCGGACAGGTGGCTGGCACCGGCAGGCAAGAGACGGAGAGAGTGCCGGAGACAGATGAGGGAGGGCTGGACAGAACAGCTCGAAAGTCCAAAAAATCACAAGGAAATCTTGACGAGAAATCACTCTTGATATCAACCATTACCATTCAAGTTCAATTGCTTGCTCACATCGTCATCTTGAATCAAATGCTGCATTGTTAAAAGTTCAGTGCCGTTCATCAGCCCCACAGCGGGGACGATCAGTTCCCCGGACCGCCAAATGCGTTCGCACCTGGTGACGTCACTTGTCCCTGACAGGCATCAAGGCACTTACACCAAGTAACAACAACTTTATGTGAACGCGTCTTCCTCACCACTACACTCGAATCCAAACAAAACAATCAATCTAGAATAAGAACAGTATCACGAACATTACACCCGTCCAGCAACAGAATCCACAATTCTAATCCACAAACAATCACAATCGAAAACAACAATGGCCTCCCGAACACTCTTCACCCGCGCCACGACCCTCCTCCGGGCCAGCGCCGCCAGGAACCAAGTCCAAGTCGGACCCATCACCAGATCCACCAGCCTCATGGCACAAACCCGCTCTTACCACCCCACCCCCTACCTCACAACCGACAAAGACTTCGCCGAAGACCGCACCACCCTCCGCCCGCGTCGCTCCGAAGGGTCCTCCTACGCCTCGGACGACGAAGTCGCGCACCTAGACAAGACGGCCTTCGACCCGAAGAACACCTCGCCCGACGGGGAGACCGAGTCGGCCGGCAAGGAGTCCAACGGCAACCCGCTCGAGACTTCGGGAGCAAACAGAGACTTCTCCAGGCCCCAGGGCGATCATCCTACGGAGGGGGATATGTCCAAGGGAGAGAAGACTCCCGGTATGGGCAAGGGTAGGAAGAAGAGCGGAGGACCGGCGGCGGGGAGTAAGAAGGGGGGGAAGACGCATTATCAGGAGAGTAAGGATCAGGGGGTTACTGCGAAGGACGCTTAGATGGGTTGAGATGAGTGAGAATGATTGGAGAGTAGGCGGAGCAGTGTTGACGGTGGGAGAGCGAGGGACTGGATCGTCTTCACAACACTGGCATCAAGAACAAGCACGCTGCTCGGAAAAAAACCACCTGTGTTGACGAAGAAGCTGCTGCTGCGAGATCATGGAGAATGGACCGACATGGAGACTATGCGAGAAGACGAGAAGACGGTTATGGGTTGCATCTTGCGTCATGAGACACGAAAGGGATTTCATATGTTTACTGGCTTGTGTTTCGTTATATCGATGGCATGGGAGAGGTTACAGGAACACAGCACTGTTGCTCCTATCGGCATATAGGCCTAATAGACATCGAAATCATGCTTGCTTGCTCTTGCGTCGATAATGAAAAGTTCAAACGCTTTATTTATATCATTCAGCGCAAAGGTCCAAGGGCATAACATTCGACCTTGGATCCCTATTCCTTCCTCCCATTCTGCCCATCACCCTCAAGCATACAACCCATCCATATCATCCTCCTCCTCTTCCTCCTCTTTCTTCTCAACCACCACCTCCCTCCTCTTCCCCATCTCCTTCCTACACATCGGACAAGTCCCCTTACTCCTCAACCACGGCCCCACACACTCGAGGTCAAACCGATGGCTATGATGACACGGCAGCTCCACCACCAGACAATACTGATCATCCAGATACCTCTCCGCGCAAATCGGGCACTGTTCGTCCTCCTTCAATTTCTTCCTATCCACGCGATCCAGCCCATCCAGAAACTCTTGCGAGACACCCTCGATTTGTGTGGGAGGCCGGAGGATGTCGCCCTCCAGAGATTCGACCAAAGAGTTGAGGAAGTTGCGGTTTTCGTCCGTGGGCGCCGTGGTGGCGAGCACGCCCATTTGGTCTTGTAGGAGCCGGTAGAGGGCGGCGAGGTCGACGGGGTTGGCGGTCGCGTGCGGGTTGTTGTGGTGCGAGGAGGTGGAGGACTCGGGGTTGATGTTGTGGAGGTGGGAGGTGAAGGTTGACATGTCGACTTTGCGGCGGCGGCGGGGGGTGGAGGAGGGTTTGATGTTGTGTTCGACTGGAGCGGAGAGGGTGGTGGTTAGTGATGCGCTGGTGGGAGGAGAGGGAAGGGGGAGGGCGCACCTTCGTATTGGGTCGCCATTTTGAATAGTGGTATGCGCCGAAGCTGTATTGAGTATGCGACTGCGTTGGAGGAATGGCGACGCTGGGAGGACTCGAGATGGTGGTGATTGAGGGTCGAATTGATCTGAAGCTGTTGAGCTCTAGAAGTTGGGGTCTGCGGGGTGTTGAGGTGACACCGACGCAATGCTGTTGGAGCTTGGAGAATGGGTTCGGTTGATGAAGACAAGAGGATGATCCGCGATGACCGAGGAAGACGGAGAGTACCAGTGTCGCAAAGTTGAATAATATGTATATATCTTAACTTGGGGATGATGGAAACAAAAAGACTGGACTCGTGCTGGGAATAGCTTCGGCGTGGCAGGCAGCTCGAGGTGACGCGGGGCTTTGGTCCCCTGGAAGCATCCACTGAAGACACGCGTGCAATGGCGGCTGTCACTTTGACGGCAGATGGCCCGTGCGCTCACACCATTAGGTATGCACCCCAGACTCGTGCCCGGCAGGCAAAAAAAGCTTATCTCCTTATGCGTGAACAATCCTCATCCTGGACTCTTCCAACTCTGGGCGCTACAAGTGCCGAATAGCGTTCCTTTTCAGAAGACATGGTCATTTCATGATTTCTCGGCATCACTCGACCCAATATTGGAGCTGCTCTTTTCCCCTTTTTGTGTTACTCGACACCGAATAAATGTCTGCACTAATCCACAACGCGGCAAGATGTGATTGCCCTCCTTCGGAACCAAACATGTCTCCGGGTCATTCATAGAGGTACTTTCCTGTTGTTGGTTGTTTCTCTGAATGGACGGGAATGACATCATGTCCCCCATTGGGTGGTTGACACTCTTTCCACCGTCCCGTCTCCTGTTCAGGTACCAGCCAATCCCTTTTCAGTGGCAGGCCCAGCCCCTTGAAGCCCGTTTCAAGCCCGATCCCTTGGTTTGGGCTTTGACTGATATTTAATCTATCTTGGCCGTGCTCTCTCTTTTTCATTTCCAACAAAACATAAACACCATTCGTTGCCATTCATTTATGACGGAGTAAACAGAGAGCAAGATGCCTCCTCTAAACACGGCGACGATTGGCATGGCCGTCACGCCAACAGTCGTCTCCACCCTCTTCAGTCATGTAAGTCGTGCATTCGTCTGTAGTCTATTCATCCCATCTTTCCACTTCCCATCCACCATCTTCCTTCGTCCACTACAATCCACACATGATCGCTCGCTAACTTGACTTGGAAAAAGTACCTCAACCGCAAAGGAGTCCGCCAAAAACCTACCGAGCGACTCTCCTACGACGAAGGCCTCCACCTAATCCGGTCCTTCCTCGACTTCGCCTCATCCCATCCCGTCGAAGAACTCCAAGCCTTCACCGGCCAATGGGTCCCCCACCCTTCGTGGGTTCGCGTCGACGAGGTCGAAATCCCAGAGTACGAACTCTCCCGCGCCGCCAACCTGCTCCATGATCAACTCGGTCCCGAGGGTATTCGCCGCGTCGGCGGCCGCGAGTGGTGGCAATGGCGCAAACCCAAGAGCCCTCTAAAGGCTGAATGGATCGAGATGAAGGCGGACTATGAAGAGCGCAAGAAGAATGCCGACCCGGGCAATCGCGTCATGTTGTACGTTCATGGAGGCGCGTACTTTTTTGGTAGTGTCAATGAGCACCGCTTCATGATTCAGAGACATGCGCGAAAGCTGAGGGCAAGGGCGTTTGCTCCCAAGTACAGGCTGGCGCCGCAGTTCCCTTTCCCGTGTGGGTTGCAGGACTGCTTGGCTGCTTATTTGTACTTGTTGACGCAGCAGGAGCCCAAGACGATTATCTTGGCGGGTGATTCGGCAGGTGGTGGCATGGTGTTGTCACTGTTGGTGATTCTGAGAGATCAGGGCATTCCGCTGCCAGCTGGTGCGGTTTTGATTAGTCCTTGGGTCGATCTTACGCATTCCTTCCCCAGTGTCGCGGGAGAGTGTCCGTTGGACTACGTTCCGCCTTCTGGGTTCCATCATAGACCGTCTAGGGCATGGCCGCCACCTGACGAGGATGAGATGGAGGAACTCAAGAAGATTGCTGCCGAGCAAAAGAAGGGCGACGGGGTGAAGGAGGGCAGTTCCGATTCCAACAGTGGCATTCCCACCATTGGCGACGTTGTCGACAAACCCACTCGCTTGTCGCTCATGATCGACGGCCAACAAATCGATATTAAAGAGCAGATCCAGATGTACACCACGAACGAGATGCTCAATCATCCATTGGTTAGCCCGGTTCTGCAACCAACCCTGGGTGGTCTCCCTCCTCTGCTTATCATGACCGGCGGGGCTGAGATCTTGCGCGACGAACAAATCTACTTGGCCCACAAGTGCGCCCACCCCGAAAAATACCTCCCACCCGACGCCATGATGGACGAACACGCCTGGGCTCAAGTGAAGAAATACCCACCAACCGACGTCCAGCTCCAAGTCTGGGATGACCTGTGCCATGTGGCTCCTACTTTGAGTTTCACACGGCCAGCGAAGTACCAGTTCCGAGCCATCGCCCAATTCGGCGCCTGGGCTCTTGCCCGTGCTCAGCGGAGGGAAATTGACATTCTCGATGACGACGACATCTCTGTCATTTCCGGCCATGAGGGTGGGGATGAGTCTGACGAGGATACCAATCCGCCCGCCGTTGACCCAACCCAGCCGAACCTAGACCCCAAGCCGAAGCCCAAGAAAAAGACCAACAGGCCCAAAAACAAGAGAGCCAAGACGGTTGCCGAAATGGAGAACGAAGCCAATGCAGTCGGCAAGGCAGGCGACCCCCTCCCGCCCTTCCACCAGCATATGATCCGCCAACGCGTCACCACCACCGGTCTGATCCTACCTCTCCCCGAATATTCCGACCTCCCAGCCTGCTGTATGGACCGTAATGCCATCGGCGTGATCAAACCCGGCCCTGTGCGCAAGTGGCTCGCTCACAAGAAAAAAATCGATTCCCGCTTCGCTTCCACTAAATCCAAGGTTCACAAACAAAGAATCAAGGACATGCGCGAAGGCGGCTACGAAGTCTTCCCCGGTGGTGACGTGCCCCCTCCCTCCGCGCTCGCAGGCCGCAGAAGGATCGGCCACCGCGAAAAGGACCAGAAGAAGGAGAAGAAGAGTTGGGGTCTCAGTCTCTGGGGCGTATGGGGCAGCAAGCACGACAGGATGACTATGGCACGCGGGGAGAAAGCCGACCGGGAGATTTCCACCAAAACCGTCCAGGGAGCCGACGGCGGCGAGGGCGCTAGGAGCTACACCGACATCGAAAACCAAGAAGGCACTGGCGTCCAAGGCAAGACGGCCGCTGGTGTTGATCGTCCAGGGCTTGGAACCAGACCGTCTGGGTCTAGATACAAGAGTGTTGCGGATAAGGGGCAGACGGGGCCGCATGAAGGTGAAGATCACGAGAGAACGCAGATCGATGATATTTTGGCTTACCGCAAAGGAGAGCTGGAGGAACAGCATCATCAGCCTCCGGAGGTTGGGGCGACGGGGAAGAGGCCGATTGTGGATGGGCTGGCGACCCCGTTTAGTCTGGGAAAGAAGGCCGAGACGGCTAGTATGATTACGTTGCAGAGCGGGAGGAGTAGGTTCACCGCGGGGATGGGGACGGGGACGGGGGTGTTGCAGAGTCCGCCGGGTACCAGCGCTGGTGCGTCGAGGGACAACTTGTCGTTGATGCCCGGCGCTGAGGACGCCACCCCATTCGCCGAAGTTGACGGTCAAGCAATCGATGGCCCAGCAGCTGGAAACCAAACCGGGAGTGCACTGAAGCACGAAGTGGAGGTGGATGGTGAGAAAGAGGAGGCTACTAAGGGTGAAGAGAGCATCGTTCCCCAGGAAGTCGAGGTTAGGAACTATGCTACCCAACCACTGGATGCCACGAGGGGAATCGGCATGTCGTTGCCTACACCTCTCACTCCTGGAACGCCGGGAACTTTGGGGAGCAGACCGGGACTGGACCGGTTCGTTACTGCTGACGAGTTTTTGAGTACGGGTACTTCCACTCCTACTGCTAGTGAGCCGAAGCTTAATGGTGTTTGATTGTTAAGCAGACGGAGGTTTTGGAGGAGTGTGTTTTGGTTGTTTCCTTACCTTCGATATCCCTCAGTTTCGAGCTCGTTTTTAGATACCTATTCTTTTGCTTTTTTTGTTTGAGCTGGAACGGTTAGCTTGATATCCATGGAGCGAAGTGGTGATTGGTAAAAGCGGAGGGAATAATGGGTGATCGCTGTGGTTAGTTTCAGTTACCTTGAGTTACGTTTGAGTTATGATACCACTGTGTTAGTAGCGTTTTATCAATGATTGAGTTGCCAGTGATTTTTCAATGATGAGTTATTCGTCCTTCGTGGTGATGCCTTGGAAGAGAAGTTGTAACTTGCCTCACCAAGTCAGTCCTAGGGCGATATAGGACTTGAGACATGGAATAGCGTGATGAGTAAAGAACGTTGGTGAAACCGCACAACCTAGAGCTCTGTCTTTAACCGTGGTTGGACACTCGGACCAAAAGTGAGGATGTTGTCGAAAGACGAACATGGCCACGCAGCTAGTTTACTTGGAACTTTCTCTAGACGAACTGCAACGTCCATGTCATGTAACCAGACCTCCATTAACTCCCCAGCCATCTATATGAACATGCAGGTACCTTATTCTTACACAAGTAGTGTAGTTCCTCCGTAACTTGTAAACATGCAACTTTTACTTTGACCATGATGACCCCTTTTTGTCCCAATAAGATATGTATGTATGTGGATATGTATGCGACTACATCTGAGAAGCACAAAGTTCCCCCTTCACAAAAAAGAAAAAAAAATAGAGAGGAAAAAAAGCGGACCAGATATCTACCCAACAGCCAAGCCCCGAACATAATTGGACCAGCAAACCAACCGACAGAAGTAATAACCACCAACCCAGCCAAGTCCAACCAAGCCCATGAACTTGACCACTGCCGTGATCGAACTCAAATGATAGGCTTCGACATAGGCGCAACAATGCCCTGCTTGAGAATGACTCTCGGCTTGGTAGCATCTTGGAACGTCTCCTTGGTGGTCCACTCGGGGCCGACGGGGATGCGCAGCGAGCGTTCGTACTGCGCCTGGCTCTCGAAGGGGTGGGGGAGGGAGGTGGCGAGGTATTGGTCGTTCTGTTTTCGTTATGTGTTAGCATATCTCCTGTTCCCATGTTATCAAAACGATGTGGACTAACCTTCTTAACCCTCCCCTCCTTGATAATCACCCCCTTGAGCTTGAAATCCCGTCTCTTCTCCTTCTTGACACCCTCCACCTTGGTGACATACCGGCCCGTATGCCTCTTCTTCTCACGGTTGGAGATGCCCTCGCCTACCCAGCCGCCCCAGCCGGGGAGGGTGTTGTCGATCTCCTTGTCGTCGTCTTCCTTTTCCACTTCGGCCTTTTCGCGGTTGAAGTCGCCCACGACGTCCTCGCCGGCGAAGGCGCGCTTGATGAGCTCTTGGTCGCGGATGGCGAGCGGGAGGTGAATCGTTTCTTCATCGTCAGAAGAGGAGTCGTCGACGGTGGTGGAGATCTTGGTAGCGGCGGCACCCTTTGCGGGAGCAGATGATGACTTTTTCTCCTTGGCGGCGTCCTTGGACTTGGGCTTGGAGGCGAGCATGGCGGCGTTGGAAAGGTCCAACTCGCCGACGGAGGCCTTAGCGGCCTTCTTGCTACTCTTGCGACCCTCCTGAGGAGCCTTTGACCAGGCACCGGCGACGGAGGCAGCAAGGGAGGTGTCCTCGACCTGGGTAGTGGCCGCTTGTTGTGGTGTTACTTGGAGGTTGGACATATCCGTTGTGATGCTCTTCTTCTCCTTCTTCTTCTGAGCAGCAGCGGCAGCTTGCTGACCAGGAAGCGTAAGCTCCTTCTTGCCCATACCGAACTGCCTCCGACCGATATCTGTCTCTTCGGGACCATCAGAGTCATAGTCGGAGTCGAGATCTCGGCGAATCTGTGCGATCATCTCCTCGTTCTCCTTCCTCTTCTGGGCTTCGCCGCGCTGCATGAACTTCATCTGCATCAGCCCCGACTCGGGCTCGCCGTCCGCGTAGGCCTCAGCATGCTCGAGTTGTTCCAGCAACCGCTGCTTGTCGTTCTTCTCATCCCCGGACTCAGCAGAGTAATCGTCCGAACCACTGCCGTCAGAATCCTCGCCCTTCCTGCGTCCCTCAATCCGGCGGCGCAACTCCTCCTTCTGCCTCGCGGCCTCTGTCAACCCAGCGCGAAAGTTATCATCCCACACCGCGCGACCGGCCTTCTTGCCCAGCTTGGCCCACTTGCTGTCCCTGTGACGAGTGCCGACACGCTCGAGGGCTCGCCTCCTGTCGAGAGCCTCGCGCTCCTCGTCTGAGTCGATCTCGCCCGCCTCGACCATGGCGTCGTGCATCTCCTTCTCGTCATGAAGCAACTCCTTACGGTGAACACGCCTGTAAGCCTTGGACTTGATCTTCTTGATACGCTTCTGGCGGGCCTGCTCTCGCGAGAAGAGCTCACGCTCGCGGCGCTTTTGGCGGGTGAGTTCCTGCATATCGGCGGCGGAGAGGCCCTTGCGGGCAGCAATTTCCTCGATGTCATCCTGGTCCTCCTTCTTGGGCTTGTTGGTTGGGCCGAGACCAGACTCCTCCATGATAGCCAGGATGGTCTGCTCGAGTTCGGTACCCGCCGTGGCCTTGGTCACGGGAAGGAGTTCTTGGCTGTCGAGGCCCGCGTCGTGGGCATTTTGCGCGAGGGGGAAGACAAGGTGATCCGCGCGGCGGTTGTGCTTGACGGTGTCGATCCAGCGCTCGAGCGTCTCGGAGGTCTTTTCGTAGGCGGCGGAGCGGAGGAGCTTGTCTTGTTGCCTCTTCGCGAGAGGGATATCGAGCTTCTTGGACTGGCCGGGCTTGGCGGCCTTTTCCTCCTTGTTCATGAGCTTGAGAGACTTCTTCATGTGGGGGTCCTGGACGCCAAAGAGGCCGAGATCTGAGAGGCTGAGTTTGTTTGTTGGTTTTGAGCCTGATTGCTCTTCCTCGTCCTCGCCCGCGAACCCGGAGATCATCTTTTGGAGGTTGTCGAGCTTGGAAGGGTCCTCCATATCCTCGTCGCTGTCTTCGCTTTCGCTCGATTCGCTGTCCGCATCGTCTTCCGATCCTGACCCCTCTTCGCCCTCCTCCTCCTCGTCACTCTCCTCGAACTGATCCAGTGCTGTGGCGAGGTCGATAGCGTCGGAACCGAGCGACTCCATATCATCGTCCTCATCTTCCTCTTCTTCCTCCTCATCACTGTCGTCTCCGCCCTTCTTCGCCTTCTTGCTCTTCTTGTTCGAGGTGCTACCGCTGAAAGCATATCCATCAAACTTCTCCTCGTCACTCTCGCCAAAGGCCTCATCAGAGTCAATTTCCGAGTCCTCATCGTCAGCGCCTACACCAACATGCCACTCCTCGCCATCGCTGTCCTCTCCGCCGTCGGAAAAGCCCTCAAAGTCATCGCTGTTCTTGGCTTTCTTTTTCTGTGGCCTGACATCCTCGAAATCTTCCTCATCCTCGTCTTCGTCGTCCTCGTCGTCGTCATCTCGTTGTCTCTTCTGGGGGCGCTCTTCGGGCTCGTCGAGGTCTCGTGTGCGGACGCCCTTGGCTTTCTTCTGGGGGACTTGTTCGGCGGCGATGGCGAAGGCGTCGAGGACGTTGTCTCGGGATTTCTTGTCGGCGGCCTTGTTGTTGACTCTGTGCTTGGGACGCCCTCCGCCCGCTTTGGGCATTAGAGGCCTGCCGTGAGCTTGACGGCCGGGCATTTTGTTGATTGTGTTGGGGTTGACTTCTGACCCCCAGTCGATTTCGAGGTCGATACAAGCAAAAGTGGGTGGTGAAATTGTCGACTGGTTGGATGGATGGATGTAATGTCCAACTTTTGCCTGCACGAGGTACTGGAGGTTGAAATGGTCCCCTCCACAATCAACCAGCAGCAGCTACAGAAACTCCCCCGAAACTTTTTCTGCCGCCTCTGTAATCGATAATTTTTGGGCGGTGAGCGTCCAACACCCACCCATTTTGCGGGGCCGCGGCAGGCTACAAGGGTACCTGTACCTGATCAACACACATGATTGGTCGAATTGCGCTCCAAAACCCTTGACAAGGCTCCACCTCGACCCGGCGCGGCCCCGGCACGTCGATGCGATTTCTCGAATTCAGCCCCGTCGCCCGTCGCCGTCCGTTGTTCAGCGCCAGTCCGAGTCCCGTCTCCGTTCCTGTCGCGTGCGCCGGATCTTCAATCCTTTGTAGCGGATCCCGTCTCCGTTCCACCATCCATAACGCCGAGCTTCCCCTCCTTTGCGCCCACCTCAACCTCACCCTCACCACATCGAGGGCTTTCACCATCCCGATCACCGACAACAACACCCTCCGTGGTCGCCGCGCAAAGCGCAACCCTCTAGCCCACCATGCAGCCCTACAAGGGTAACCGCACCGGTTCCATGGGTACGCACACCAGCTACGGTACCTACAAGATCGACTACACCAAGGTCCGCACCTATGTGTGCCCGGATTTGACTGGTTTCAAGGTGGGTGGTCCTCTCTTTTCTTTCCGAGCTTTGGGTTGGAATGGGAAGGATGGGATGAGGCATGGCCGGGTCAGGGATATAGTGCTAGAGGAGAGACCGAGAAAGAGAGGATAAGGGAAGAGAAAAAAGGAATTGTGCTAACAAGAGAAAAACAACAACAGCTCACCCCCTTCGTCTCCAAGACCATCCGGCCCGTCCACGACCAGTTCCCCGGCGACAAGCTCGGCCCCAGGAACCCCACCACTTATCTTGCGCGCTGGAAGTCCGAGAACGGCCTCGATTAAACAACTCGTTCCCCGATGCTACGGATCCGAAATGATGGTGGAAGTGCAACGCTAGAAGAAGGATGAAAAGGAGCTGAAGGAGGACAGAGGACGAGACGACCAAGAGACATGGAGCGAGGCTCACACTCAATTACCACTAACGGAATATACCCCATTTTTTGCATACACTCCGCTTCGCTCGGAAGGAATAGGTACGGAACGGAGCCCAGTCTCTATTCTACGTCTCGACATTTCGCGACATACTCGCGGTTCCGTGCATGTGGAGGAATTCATGGTAATACGTTCAAACTCCATGGATAACAGCTAGTGTCTGTCACGGTTGGCGCGTGAAGATTTGTCATAAAGAAGCGGACAGACAGACAGGCACGTCGGTCGCCTTGTAACACCACACACAACCCATTGTATACTAGACGAATTGATGGATGACCATTGAAGTTCCTACGACCGACCCTCAATGACATGGGGTAATAAATAGTAAGTCATAAGTCGGGAAAGCTGAATATATATATATATATATATCGACCATTGTCATGAAAGATTGGTTTTTTTTTTTTTTCCTGCCCGGCTTACCCTAACCCTTTCTGCCCCCTTATAAAAACAATGGAATTTAAAAAAGTCTAGTACAATGAACGATGTCTGGATCCTTGCTTGCTTCCTGATGTGTTGACGGTGGCTTGTATTCGGCTTTGGCTAAGTAACGCRCAGGTCTGTTCATTCTTTCATGGAGGCCCGGGGGGGCGTTGGGCATTGTTTTTTGCTTAGAGTTTATCCCGTCCGTCGATGGGGTATGTATGAGTCGCACCTGCCGGACACACTATTCAATGATAGAAGTACAGCTGAACGATGTGGTTGTGTGGATCATGGCAGCGGTGGCCATCGGTGGAGGAAGGAAGACACGTGGTTCCTATGAAGGGAGCCGAGGGGGAGTAGGGACAATTCTGCCGGTCCAGGGTGCACGCGACCACTCAGCAGACGGACGAGTTTAGAGAAAGTGAAGGCCAACAAATGTCATTTCGAGCCGGCCTGGATTTTCAACCGTTCGTATGAGAGGAGGAGTCACATTGATATTCATTAACGAGGAGTGTGCATGAGATATTGTCCCCAATGTTCCAAACGCCCGAGGAATCCACAATGACGATAGTAAATGATGTTTTTGAGGCACACTGGATTTTGGTTTGAGCAAGCAGAGTACCTATCTATGGTTGTAAACAATGGAAAGAAAATCGGACGCAGATCAACGAGAAATAACCCTAACTCTAACCCTAGGACGGACGAAAGGCCAAAAAAACAAAAAAAAGACGGGAAAAACATGATGAGGATAGGGACATCTCCCGAGCGGCCGCTGGTTAAAAGCTACCCCGAACGTACCCGCTTGTTTTCTCTACCGTGTTGCATTTGACGGGAGATCAACAACTACTCTAGACCCAGTTTGGCTCTGGCTAAAGGTCAACGCCAAGCTGGTGGCGAAGCTTGTAGCCGGCTCAACACCCCGCGATGTAGACTCCTGCGCCCTTGCGTTCGCCGCCTGAATGAAATTGTCGCGGTGCCATCGCGCCCTATCCCGTGCATTCCGGAATGCCGTAACTCCTTGCCGAAAAGAGTCGATGTCGTCATCTAAAACCCAGCTTTTAACCTTAGTCATGTAGTACTTAGGCCGGCCGCCCGGCGCGGTCGGCGGCGCGACGTGGTGCGCGTATAATCTGAGTCTCCCGTCGCAGTAGGTCGCACTAAACGTATAGGTATTGCCGTCGTAGGCCGGCTCCTCCTTGCCATAGTTCTGCCGAATGATGTTAGCACACAACTCAATATTTCTGACAGCAAAGAAGTTGAACTCACCATTAGAGCGTGCATCCCGCGCGCCCCGATTGCGCCCAAGTGCATTACTTGTCGCTGCGCAGTGCGGAGATTGCCCGAAGGACCTTTTATTTCCATGAAGAAGTTCGGTAGCACCGGAGTATCGACGTAGTTTGTAGGGATAATCAGCTTGCTCAGGTTGCCGTCCTCGTTAGCACTTTTGATCTTTTGATGGATTACGCCCACGTCAGCTCCGTCGAAGAAATCGGGCTGCAGTTTGACAACATTTTCACGATCGATCGCCTCAATGTTGGAGAAGAGGACGTCTGACAAACTGCGGATGTTGTTGGAGGTGCCGGTAATCAATGGGACCACGGTGCGGTCAAGGGTAGCTTTATTGGTCGCAGCATTGTTGTCCTCTAGGAAGATCTTAAACTCCCTCTCCGTAAAGCGGGATGAGTCAAGGGACGGCCTCCTTTTTGAAAGGACCTCACGTTCCTCCTCAAGATTGTTCGGCTCCGGAATCGTGGCGTCCGGGCTGTCGGGGAAGTAGTGAAACGGAGAATAGATGGAATGGTCAATCATGAGCTGTTCGAAAGCATCATTGTACGCTGACGTCTTTACCGGCTTGGGTTTAACACCAGTAGCCGTGGGGCGGCCGGAAGGGGAAGCCATGGTGTGTACGGCGCCTTCCGGTTCGGAGTACTATAACAGCGGGTCAGCGTCCGTCTTCTCAGTTGGCGCGGTGGGTAGGGTATATGCATACCCCTCGAAGGTGGCGAAGATCTGGGCCGCCGTGTCGTGCGAACCGAGCAAGGTCAGCGGTGCGCACTGCTGGTGCTGGTGCTGGCCGTGGGGCACTGTTCCGCCGGTCGAGTTCTCGAAGTGCGATACGCGCGAGCGGAACCCTGGATAGCTTGTCCCAGAGATGGGGAGGCCAGTAACGGCAGTACAAATGTTTAGCTGTACAGGTATTCTTCGACGGCTGGTGGCCCGACTTGATGTTCTCGTAGGGGCAGTGTTGCTCTTGCGAGAGGTCGTCTGCGCGGGCTCTCTTTCGACTTTGCGCGCTCGCCATGACGGGCTTTTATCTGTAGGTGGCTACGGGGAGAGGGCGGAGTTGGGAAGGACGAAGGACTGAGCTGACACTGCACCCCTTTGCTCGCCGCTGTTTGTTGTGTGTTGTGATGTGACATGTGTTGTGCACCGGGATAGAGGAATCATCAATTCAAAGACGTTCTAACGCAGCGCTTATACAGTTAGACAAGGTGAAGAGGGCTGGATGTTGGATGAAGGGATCAGGTGAATGAGGACAGGTTTCAGTAAACAAAGAATATTGGATGAAGGGATCAGGTGAATAAGGACAGATTTCAGCAAATAAAGAAAGTGCTGGTATACACACCGGAAGCGGAGGTGAATGAGGATGGATTTCAGCAAACAAAGAATATCGGATGCAGGGATCAGGTGGAGGAGGATGGATTTCAGCAAACAAAAGAAAGGAGGTGCGTGTTCGAGGTGCCAAGGGTGCCCTAACTGCTGAATGCGGAAGGCAAACCGGCCTGGCCATTACATGCCTAGAGCGTGGTTTCAGGTTCCCTCCAGTCGTTTCCCGCACGATTTGAGATCAAAACATCATATATCAAGTGCTTCCAGTCTCTCCTGGACTGTTTGAGCAACTTCACCATAACCATAAGGGCCACGTTACAATGAAGGTAAGCACCTACAGGTCCCCGACGTTTCAGCAGACGGGAAATAGCTCACATACCCCCTAGGACATCATTTGTGACCAGAGGTACCGCGTTAATCGCAAAGTCGCCGAGGGAGCCTTTGGGCTTGTCTATGAAGGTGCGTGCCTCGTCTTGGGCATTTAGTTGCTCCATGTTGGGCCCCGTCTTGTGTTGTACGCCGGCCGCCGCTGACTGCCCTTGGTAGGAACCGATATGCAATCGGGCGAGGACGTCGCTTTGAAACTCACATACTATGATGAGGCGAGGAGCGCCGGCCCCATGCTGATCAAACACGAGAATGATGTGTACAAGGAGCTGTCCGGCGGGGTGGGAATCCCGCAAGTACGGCTCTTTACCCCGGATGAGGGCGAGTTCTCTGTGCTGGTTCTGGACCTCCTAGGTCCGTCGCTTGAGGATCTGTTCAATTATTGCGGCCGAAGGTTTTCGCTTAAGACCATCCTTCTTATCGCCGACCAAGCCATCTCCAGGATCCAATACATCCATTCCAAGGGCATCCTCCATCGCGATATTAAGCCGCAAAATTTCGTAATGGGGGTGGGAAAACAGGGTAATACGCTCTACGCAATTGATTTTGGCATCACACAGTATTTTGAAGAGGCCCAGGGTCGTAAGGATACAACAGGTCTCCAACTAGTTGGGACCAGAAAGTACGTAAGCATTAGAGCCCACAACGGCCGCCGTAAGTAAAGTATTTTATTACACTATCATACTATCCGTCCCTTTACTAACGCGCGGGAAAGAACAATCATGGGCCGACGATTTGGAGTCTCTCGGTTACGTCTTCGTAGAATTTGCCCGCGGCTCCCTACCCTGGCTGGACGTTAAGGCCGCTACGTTGGACGAATGGTGGGCGCGGGTAGAGGAAATGAAGGAGAGCTTGTCAGGCGAAGCACTGTGCGACGGCTTTCTCCCCAAAGAATTCGCTACGTATATCAACTATACCCGATCACTGGGTTTCGATGATAAGCCGGACTACTCGTACCTTCGTCGGATTTTCAGCCGCCTCTTTCGAGCAAAGGGATTCAAATACGACAATGTTTTCGACTGGACAGAGAAATTATTCTACGAACAGCTACGAGGTGAGGGGGGGGATCATGTCGATTCTTGATTGTCATGGGGGTGTTTGTTTTTCCTTTCTTCGCTTTCCTTTGCCTTCTTTTTTTTCTCTTGTAACAAGCCGACTTGGAGTTGGCCAGCTTAGAATAGGTAGATTTCAATATGCCGGCTTTATCTGGTCGCGAACGAACTCTTGAAATTCGAATGCCAGCTCTTGATACATGTACCTTGTGTGGATCGTCGGGAAACAGACACGTGATCACGTGATGCTCGTCGTCGTCACCACCTTGTAGCACATCTTCCTTTTGACATGAGTGTCTTCATCACCATACAAAAGACCATGATCCAATTTGGATCGACTCTTTGGTCGTCGTTCTCGGTTGGCTATCCTCCCTGACGACACAAGTTCTAAGACGCACCCGACATAGCGCCATTTCCGGGTTAGGGCTAGGATTATTTTACTGTTTTCTTCTTACCCTTCTCGACATATAAGGGGCTTGGTTGGGTCATTTCCAGGTTGTTTTCTTTGCGATGAGCATTTGGGTCGCTCATAATCGCATGTTTTAGGGATAAAAGGGGGTCGTGTTATGGTCGTCAAAAGGTACTTACCTGTATAGGGTCAGATAGGGTAATTGAGGTCGGATTGATGGATGTTCCGATATGTCCCGATGAGTGAAGCCAGGTTGGGGAAGAACTTGACGTGTTGATGAAGGTTGTTGAGGGAAGGCGCGATGGTAGGAAGAGGGGAACCGTATACGCGGTAAGTGCGTGGCATGTTTAAGTTTTCCAGCTCGTACAAAGTTCTTCTCCCTCTACATCCCAGGTCGTTCTTCATCCTCTGACCTACCAAACAACTCATCAGTCTCTCTCCACCGCTCCTGGCCGGATTTTTTTTCCATCGATATATTCATCATCATGGGGATTCTCAAGCTTCCATCGGCTCATGATCGTCGTCTTTCGGCGCCTCCGCTTAACAGTCTTCACAAACTCGATGCCATCCCACATCATCATCTCGTGTCCATAGAGCTGGCCAGGGCATGAGAAGTTCTTCTCCTCTCCTGTGCTCAGCACCTTCATCACTTGGTACGTTCGTCCGCCACGTTCATTTCTTTACGTCCATCTGGCTTTACGGGGTTAGGGTTATGCTTGGCTAACCCAGTTGGGCAGTGCTTACATTGCCCAACCGCTCAGCTCTTCATCCCCGCCTCGTCGCCTTTCGAGATCCTCCGAACATGAAACGTCCGAGATCTGTCACCACCGGCGCACCCGAAAGTTGATATTTTGAAGCCTCCTAGGGTGATTGATCCATCATCTTTCGACGTCAGCGAAGCCAGACGTGTCTCATTTCCTCTCCGTGGTCCATCCGACCAATATGGCCTCCCCGGATGATCCAGCCATGTCATCCCGCTACGTCTCCAGACAACTTAACAAGCTATGCGACGGTTGCCAAGTAGTCTTCCCTACTGAAAGGCCGTGGTTCTGGGACCAGGAAGGCGCCAGGCCAACGGATGAGGATGAATGGCACCTGCGTGAATTCAGTATCCGCGACCTCCATGAATCAGCAGAGGCTGGTTGCCACCTGTGCCGAGTGTTCCTGGACTCTCTGCTTCCGCCCGATATGATTGTTGGGAAGCGCCATGGTTATTCCGAGTGGTATGATGCCAACAAGGACATCCAACTTCGATGCACACTGGCAAAGCAATGGTACAGCAAAGAGTTCCCGATGAGACTGAAGGTCCTCGCACACAGTAGCCAACTCGCGTGCCTTGGTAAAAGATTTCATAATCGCCTCAACCCGGATCAACCTTTGCGCTTTCAACCAGTGTGTCTTCAACCTGGACAAGACAGCGACAGAACAACTTGGGTTACAGATCTACGCCTCGAGAAATGGCGAGATCCTTCCCTGTCTGGCCGTCCTTTTACGATAGTCCAACTTCCGTCAGCCACCAGCTTTAACGCGTCTTCTTTTGCACAACTACGGAAGTGGCTGACTGAATGCCTTGAGTGCCATGATGAATGCTCAAACTGGAAATCGACACTTGGCGAGACATACGACTACCAGTGTGAAATCCGCCTTGTTGATGTCGGCACTGAGGAATTCCCCGTTTTGCGACTGGTTGATGGAGAGTCACTCGTCAGTGGGAAAGGTGGCATCAAATACGTCACTCTCAGCTACCGTTGGACGGCCGAAACGGATGTTACCAGCATGAAGAATTACAATAAAGTCAGTTACCAAGACTCAATCCCCACCGACAGGTTGCCTCAGGTTTATAAGGACGCCGCTGCAGTTGCTCGCATCCTCGGTGTTCGCTATGTTTGGATCGATTCCCTTTGCATCATTCAAGACTCGCCAGATGACTGGCATAAACAATCATCAATGATGGACCAGATTTTCACTCACGGGCTCCTGAACCTATCGGCTATGTTCGCCGAACGAGCAAGGGGCCTACACATAGAAAGGGATCCGCTCGCCGTCTGCCCATGCATCTTATCCCGTCGCCTTCCGACAACTTCTGAGAACGGCGAGGAGTTTTATGAGCACTGGGCTAGCTTTGAGGGGTATGGCGCAGCTAGCTTCGTAGACCTCGCACCCTTGTTCAAGAGAGCATGGTGTCATCAGGAGAGGGTTCTCCCTATCCGAACTGTCTACTTCGGGGAGCAGCTCATCTGACAGTGTCAAAGGAGCATGGCCAGCGAATCGTTCCCGTCTCGGATTTGCCGTGGATCCTCAAATCCCTTACTCGACGAGACGTCTGAGTACGCCCAAAGGCAGCATACCTTGATGGGGCATTTTCCGTTTGCTGATGCTCACACAGCCGCCAAAAGACCTGATGTCATCTGGGAAGAGCTCACCAAACTTTACTCCAAGACGGAGGTAACCAAGCAGACGGACAGGCTGGTTGCGCTCAGAGGCATCTTCAACCGACTCGCGGGGCTCTTCGAAGAACTGGAGCCAGACTGGTGCGTTGCCGGACTGTGGAAGGCATCTTTGATTAAACAGCTCCTTTGGCAACGGGTTGGTGAGATTAACAAGAGCGATCCTCAAATGATTGCTCGCGCTAATGAGGTCTTCGAGCTCTTCCCATCCTGGTCCTGGGCGTCATGTGCTACCGAGATCTGTTTCCAGACCTTCCTCCCCGGTAGCCCTCACCACATTGAGGATATGGTCCAAGTTGAGTCCATACAGCCGGGTCAACCACTTGGTCCGGAAGCTACCTATACCGCTTTTGAGACTTCCTCTCGAATAGTTATGCGTGGCCTGCTGGACGCAAAGTTCAACACTGAGGTAGTCGTTCGGAATTGGTCCACAGCTGACACCGTGAAGGGGCTGGAAGTTC
The DNA here is from genome assembly GCA_009805235.1 of Neurospora pannonica FGSC 7221. Taxonomy (NCBI): domain Eukaryota; kingdom Fungi; phylum Ascomycota; class Sordariomycetes; order Sordariales; family Sordariaceae; genus Neurospora; species Neurospora pannonica. The sequence continues at coordinate 32,927 of RANY01000073.1, read as the reverse complement.
TGATGTCCTACGACAGCGACCGAACTGTCAAGTTCAGCGCGCACATCATGTTTGATCGACCAATCCCTGAGTCTACCAAGCATCAAGATCTGAAGCTTCTTCCCATACGGTTGTATTGCCTGGTCAATAATAACTGTGATGGGCTTGTGAATGGCTTGTTGGTGGAGTCACTGGGAGTTCGGGAGGGAGTGCCAACCTATCGTCGTTTGGGTATTTTCTTTGCATTTTGCGAGGGGGAGATCATCACTGGCTGGCTTGGACGTGTTGAAAAGCTGGCGAGCAGTGTGGATGAGGCCATGCGCGGGTTAAGAGGGAAGAGGAGGGAGTGGCCGGTTTTGCAGCTGATGTGAGTACTCTGAATGTCTTCGAGAATGGGAAGGCACACCTGATCCTGGTGCTCCCGGCTAGGACACTATCACGATATGAGGAGAGGCACCATTCTGAACGACGGAATTAGGCGGACTGGGAACTTGCGCATTCAGCCCCGTGCGTTCATCTTGCACACCTCAACGTCGGCACATTATGGGTTGTTGCTTAATTCACTGCCTTCCCGGGCTAGTCCAGTTCTCGCTGCATTTGAATCGCACTCATGGCCTCCGTTATCGTGCTCATCTTGTCAAGCCCTGAATTCCCTTTGGATGGCCGGTTCTGATCTTCAGGAGGGGTAAAGCCAGACTACCGGCACCGCGTATCCACCACTCACGCCAAAATGTCTGCCTTCTACTCCGTACCGGCCTTGCGAGTAGGCCCCGGGGTGACCAGTGACAACCTCAACTCTTCGCGGTGAGTCCCCCATTCAGCATCATTGACGGCGACCATGACAGTAGCTCTCCTCCAACGATACCTCTATGTGTGCTGACAGCCTTTAGAGGTACCTTGACCAGGTGGGAAAATAAACGCGGCACATAAAGGGAATTCCGTCCGAGTCTGTCACTCTCGGTCTTAATGCCCCAATGATGGCGATATTGAATGTGTTCAGGTGCTTTGTGGAAAGTCTGGATCATCTGGCCCTCACCCGCCGGCGAAGTTATTGCCTTGATCGGCACGATAGTTTGTATGCACCTCAACGAAGGCGACTCATATGACTAAATCTTAGGATTCCGCCTGCCAACCGGGGCCAAGGTGAGAGCAGTATCTTATCACAGCAAGTCGACAAACAACTAAATCGGTGTGACCCATACATACCAAAACAAGGAACTTCCGCGAACCTCATTGGCTGCCTTGGCCAACAATACATGGTGTGGCTTGAGTGATGGAGACCAAACACACATTCAATACAGTACAGCAACATTCCAACGCATATCACATCTGAACCGGCACAAAGATGACACATATCGGCACCGAACATTTACACTAGCCACCGTTCTTGGCACGAACAGAGGTGCGCATGGCCACACGGCAACTATCCCGTGTATGCTCGAAGGAGAACTATCAACTCCGGCCTGCATACACACCAAGAAGAAGGAAAATGAGGAGGCGGTCAAGATGCCGTTTCTCTCAGCGTGGGGTACACACCAAGCAGAAGAGCAAGTGGGGAAGTGAGGAAGACGGGGAGAATGGCGTCCTCCGTGGTGTATAAACTGGCCATGTTCGTGGTTTTCTTGTCCCCGGACGTTAGGGGAGCACAGAGGGGAGCTCTCATATCCTGATAATGGACTCATCAACTGCAGTCGGTCACTACACCAGTATACAAAACATCTTGACCTTCTGTTCCCTACCCGTGATGGTAGCGGGTGTGGTACGTTCGACATATAACTCCCATTCCTCCATGAGCACGGGCTAACCAACCTCCAGGGAATCCTGCTTCTTATGCTCCAACCGCTTTACAATCTCTTCCTACACCCCTTGCGTCACTATCCAGGACCCCGTCTCTATGCCGCCTTTCACCTCCCATACGCCCTCGTCTATTTCCGCGGCAGATCCAGCACAGAAATGCACGCCCTTCACGAGCGGTATGGTCCTACCATCCGCGTAGCTCCCAATATCCTCTCGTACACCGACCCCAGCGCACACCATGACATCCGCGGCCACCGCAAGCACGGCCAGGGTGAAAATAACAAAGATCTCGAGGGTATCTTCTTTATGACCCGTCACACCATGCTCGGCATGGATCGAGTGGGACATGCCCGCATCCGAAGAGTATTAGCTCACGGATTCAGTGCCAAAAGCATGCAAGAGCAGGAGCCGTTGATCAAGAAACATGTGGACTTGCTTATCCAGCGGCTGAAGGAGATTGTTGAGGACAGCAAGGAGAAAGCCCAACCTGCAGTCTTGGATATCGTTGCTTGGTTTAATTATGTCACTTTCGACGTCATCGGCGATCTATCCTTTGGTGCTCCGTTTGACTGTCTTGAGACATCGAGCATGCATCCGTGGGTGAAAGCCATCTTCGACGGAACAACCATGTACGGGAAGCGGATGATGGTGCAGTGGTATAGTCCGTCTCTGCGCGTGAGCGCGTGGATCGGCTGGCTAGTGGGCATTTCAGCGCCGCAGTCGAAGCAGGAGGACTTTGCTGTAAAGCAAGTAGAGAAACGTCTGGCGCTGCAGGATGCTAGACCAGATTTTCTGGGAGCTATGGAACGGGCTAAGGATGAGGATGGATTAAAGAAGATGACTAGGGGCGAGATCGTGCATAACATGCGGCTCATTGTCATGGCTGGATCAGAGACGACTGCTACGACATTATCGGCGGCGGCGTTCCTGCTTGCTACACATCCTGAGGTGCAGAGAAGACTGGCTGAGGAAGTGAGGACCACGTTTAAGAGGGAGGAGGAGATTGACTTGTTCAGTGTGCAGAAGCTGAAGTACATGCTGGCAGTCCTGAACGAGTCTATGAGGGTGTTTCCACCGGTTTCGTCCAGTTTGCCGAGGAAGTGTCAAGCTGGGGGAGATATGATTTGTGGGAAGTACGTTCCTGCTGGTGTAAGTTCATCCTTCATTTTGTCACTGGAGAAGAAAAACGACCAACTGACCAGTTTACTCGGCAGACTGTAATGGATACTTGGCCCTGGGCGATGAATCACAGTTCCAGAAACTGGGCTTTGCCCGAAGTTTTCGCCCCGGAGCGCTGGCTGGACGACGATCAAAGGAATCCGATCTTCAAAAACGACAGGCAGGAGGCTATGCAGCCGTTTTCGACTGGTCCGAGGAACTGTATCGGAAAGAAGTAAGTGGTTTGCCCTCCTTTCCATGCACACTCTCCCGCGTCCAGTTCTTTGAGCTAATACGACTCATGTTCGAAGTCTTGCCTACGTTGAGATGAGACTCATTCTCGCTCGCGTGGTCTGGAACTTCGATATCAGCTTGGCGGATGAGAGAAGCAAGGACTGGATCAAGAACACTTTGGGTTGGAACCTGTGGTTGAAGGATCCATTGAATGTTGTGCTTACTCCAGTCCGCCAGGACAAGGAGTAGGAGGCGAACACTATCACTTCTTCATACATGATTCCCTTTGTCTCAAGAGATCAGAGTTGTATCTGCCACGAAGGGAAACAACAATATTCCACACTCTGATTATAACGAGATTCTTTCTGCCAGATATGCTTGGTTGCCTTTGCCGCTGCCCTGTCATTACGTCCCTTACACAACTGCCACCGGCTCCTCTTTGGGGAGCAACGGTTCGCTCTGGCTCTTCTCGGGACCGGTGAACCGCTTAAAGATCTCATCAAACACCTCTTCAGCATGCTTCTCGGCATCATGCTGATGGATCCAGTCCTCACGAGGAAAGGCAATGCTCTTCGGGTCTTTGGCAACCTTTTCCCAATCAGTCTTGTGCCATCTGTCCCTCGTTGTCTCCCCAGTCTTTTGCACAGCTCTCACCCGGTCGTATCTGCGCATCAATGTTAGCATCCAGATTTCTCAGCAAATTAGATTCAAGTACGCACCTGATCTCCTGATGAGTCCTAACAGCAGCCTGCACCCCCTCCTTCCCCGCCCTCCTCAAACAAACAGCAATAGTAACCCCATCCTCCATCGCCTGCGTCGCCCCCTGCGCGCTCGTCGGCAAAAACGGATGCGCCGAGTCTCCCACCAGCAGAATCCTCGCATGCTTGCTCACCCATGTCGGCAGCGGATCACGATAGACCAACTTCCAGTCCACCAGCGAGGGGGTCTTCTCAACGATGGCCTTGCAAATGGGATCCCACCCTTCCAGGACTTTGTACACGTCCTCGAGTTTGCCGGGGAAGGACCATGACTCATCGATGTCGTGCTCGTCCCGGTGGGTGAGCACCCAGCAGCAGTCGGAGCCGTTCTTGATGGTGCTGAAGAGGAAGTGCACGTCGGGACCGATCCAGCCGTTGAAGGTGTCGCCGTTTAAGCAGAATTCGGAGGTTCGGGGGTCGCGGATCATGTCGGTGTTGGGGAACCTGGGTTCCATTGTTAGCGAGGGTATGAAGAAGAGGGAAATGGGAGAAAGAAGAGGGGAATGATGGAAAATCGTGTAGGTGAAGGGCAAAGACATACCAAGCTCGCCAAACGGCATACCCGCTGCTCTTAGGCTTATCTTCGAACCCGAGAACCAACTGGCGTGCTTTCGAGCGGACGCCATCAGCCCCGATTACGATGTCGGCGGTCACCTACCACCTCGTCAGCCAATATTCCCTCCTCCAACTCTCTACTCGCCATGCAGTCCAAAACATAAAACTCACCCTCTCCCCATCCCCCAATACAATCCCTGCCTTTTCCTCATCCTCAAAATACCCCTCCACCCTCCTCCCCAAGTTGACCTCAATCCCCAACTCATCCCTAGCATACTCAAAAACCACCTGATGCAGTTCGCCCCTATGTCCATTAAACACCGGCGCCTCCGGATCCTGCGGCGGCGTCGGCTGATGGTAGACCACCTCGCCCGTATCGTATTTATGGATCCGAAAGCCATACTGCGAGAGGTCAATTGAGAGAGAGCGTAGCTTGCGAGCGATGGCCCCGTCTGACCACCGGGCAAAGATGCGTCCGCCGTTGGCACCGAAGGAGATTATGTCCCCGAGGACTTTGAGGGTGGGGAAGGATTCGTAGATGGTGACGTGGTGGCCGTTGCGGTGGCATTCTATGGCGGTGGTGAGGCCGGCGAAACCGGCGCCGACGATGATCACGTTGATTCCGGTAGGGGGCTTTGGATATGCCATTTTGAAGACAGTCCGGTGGTAATGGGATGGTTGAGGTAAGGTGAGTGAGATGAAGATAGATGAGGAATATCTTGCTGAAGGAACAGGGGGAGATGATCCGGGTGGTACAAGGGAGGTTGATATCGGTGATACCAGTGTGGCCGGTTGAATGAGGAGATATAATGTTGGTGGACGTCTGAAGCGACTCCTCTTTCCCAGGGGCAGGTTTCACTGGTGAACCTGACAAAATTTCAGCAAAGGAAACCCTGGTTCTCGGCTTTCCAGATTTCCTTCTTTCAATGCCCTATGATCAGGTGCTCCAGAGACGAAGCTGTGAAATGTGTCCAGCGTTGCCTTGCCGCAATAGTTTCCAATAGTGTACTGAACTGGATCTGAACTGAGGCGGGAGAGACAATGAGGCGGGTTGGCCAACACGGAATTCTGTTCCGAACTGGACACACTTCGTCCTACAACGCTATCATCATTGCGTTCCAACAGTATGAGCATTTCAGCCTATGATGGTTGCATCTTGGAGTATCCGATTCTGCCGAAGCTTCCCCTCACCCCGGATATAGTTGTCTCAAGAATGCGGAGTGGAAGGTGGCGGATGGATGAGGCACTATCGGCAGGGGTCGTGAGGGGGTCAACAACGAAGTGCAACGGGAGGAATTGGTATGTGAAAGTGATGGGAGTATTTCCCCGCAAATATTTCAATACTTGGACATTCAGTATCATCGACGGTTCACATCCCGCGTTCCCAATAGTCATCTGGCTTTTACGATGCAACGGCGTTGACCAAGGGGATGCGCTCAATTCCGGCCGTAGCAGCGTGATAGCCGGTCATGTGCAATTCAACGTCAACCGACAGCTTGCTGCCGAGACTTGTTTACTCTTACCCGAAAGTCAAAAAGATACAAATGCACTACTGTCGAAATATAGCAGAGTGTCCGCACTGAGTTTTGGTGTTGCCAAAATGGTGCTGCAAAACACCAAGGTTATGCACACCTTTATAAGCACTAGCTGCGAAGATCGCTTCCAACAATTAGCTACGACAGTTGCTCAACAACTGTGAATCTTCCGTAGTATAGTGGTCAGTATGTGAGCTTGTCAAGCTTGAACATCAGTTCGATTCGCTCGAGACCCGGGTTCAATTCCCGGCGGGAGAGACCAAATCTTTTCTTTTGCGACTTTTTTTTTCGACATCGGTGACAAGGATCCACACCATGTAAACAAACCCCTAATTCTTTTGTGGATGGGTTGGTTAATCGACCATGACGACGAGCTTCTGCCACATGCACAAATTCCCAGCCTAGCCGACATGCAATCCACTGCCGCTAGATAAACCCAACATCAACCCACAATCCCTCACTTCACTTTAACCATCTTGATATTCCCCTTCTCATCAAACTCCGGCATCTCCGCCACCTCCCTCTTCTTCTGCTGATAAAACGTACTCATCCGATACCTACTCTCCCCCTCCAAAACCTTCAAATCCCTCAACGCCTGCTCCCCCTCCCTCACCACCGTCTCCCTAACCTCCTCGCTCCTAGCCACAATCTCGCACCTAAACGGTTGCGGCCGCATATTCAGTCCATTAGTATAAGCAAAGATATCCACCTCCTCCTCCGCCCCCGTTTCCGGGTCTCTGTACTTGCGAATCGTAAACGCCCATAACAATCGCGCAACAGTAACCCAAGTCCCCTGTTCCGCTAGCGCCTGCCCTGAACAGACCCGCCGGCCCCAGCCAAAGGTCATGTACCCCTTTTCGCCCGGGAAGGGACGGTGGTGGGAGGAGCCAGGGAGGTAACGGTCTGGATAAAACCGGTCCGGGTCCGGGAATTCGCGCTCATGGTGGTGGATTGCCCATACGTTTCCTTGCACCCAGCTATGCGCGGGGATGTACCAGTTGCGGTAATAATCCGGTGAAGTGTTGGAGTGTGGCTGGCCGCCTATGATGGCTACGGAGCGCCAGCGGAGGACTTCTTTGACGTAGGCGTTTACGTACGGCAGATTAGGGGCGTCGTCCCAGTGCGGACTTCTCCCCGGGCCAATGACGCGGTCGAGTTCCTCTTGGGCTTTGAGCATGGCGTCGGAGAAGGCGCAGCAGGCTAGCATGAATGTGATCAGTGTCGAAGAAGAGGTGTCGGAGCCGGCGCCGAAGAGGTTTCCCGTAAGGGAGGAGAGTTCGGATTCGGGCAGGTTGTATTTGCGGGATTCGTCCATTAGGGTCTTGATGTAGGGGGTGGGCATGGAGGCTTTGGCGAGGGGGGACTTGGATTCGTATTGCGAGAGGGCTTCGAGGGCTAGGGAGTGGAAGAAGTAGTGGCCGCCTTTTTGGCCGCCGCGGTAGCCGATGCCGCGGAAGAAGGGGAGCCAGCGGGGGAAGCGGGCGAGGACTTTGGCGGAGAGGGGTGTTAGTAGCAGGCAGGAAGAGAGGGAGGGGGGGAGGGAGGGAAAGGAGGGATGCTCACAAGGAAACGTCTCCAAAAGCATCGGGAAACTCTTCCCCGGCACGTTCAAATCAGCAGCTAACTGCATCAACGCAATGACTTCCGTGATAATCGGGTCGTTGTAACTCGCCACTCTCCTGCCAAACGCAATGATGCTCACCACACTAGTCGCATACCGCTCCAAATGCTTGACATACTCCTTCGGCTCACGCAAATAATCCAACGCAACAACTTTGCTCTCGTTATTTTGGCTCTCCCGATACCCACGAACGGACTGGATGCCAACGCCCAGGTGCATAAGCTTTCGGTGGATCCGCCAGTGGTCGCGTTCGTTGTTGTTCAAGATGCGCATTGTAACGAGGTTGTTTTGGCCGGTGCCGAGTTCGCCGAAGACGACCATGCGGGGGCGGGAGGCGTAGATTTGCGCTTTCTTCTCGAGGATTTCGTGGGCGCACCATGCGTCGTTAATCCAAATTGTTGGGTTTCTGTAGATGGTGTAAGGGACTGTTTTTGTGAGGATGATGGTTGGGGGAATGAACTTACCGGCCGATCCAGAAGGTGATGAGTGGCGTTTCATACTTCTTGGATAGCTCCTCAAAGTAAATCCATGGCTTGTTTTCTGGTAAGGAGAAGGTGTTGCCTATAATAGGCCAGGGGAAGGGGCCCGGAGGCATCTTGGAGCGAAGCCATAGCATGTAGCCATAGTCAATGATGACTGCGGTGACTGCTAGGGCGAATGTGAAGAGCAAAAGCTTGGAAATGTTGACATTGGTGAGAATTTTCTGCGCTTTGTGAAGGGTGAAAAGGTTTAAGAGCCTGTCTGACAGCATTTTGCCCTTCAGGAGTGCTCTTGGGCAGACTCTCTTGGGTTTCTTCTGTATGCTGTAACTGGAAAATCGACAACGCCTTTGATGGCAAAAAGGTTGTCTGTTAAGATGTGGTTCGATGGCGTCAGTGTCTGGAACTGAGATTGAGTGACACGTAAACTCAAATGCAGTATCCCATCAACTGATATCGAATTACGGGCTTGGCCAATATAGCCATCCCGTTCAACCTGACCCGAGCCATCACAAAGCCGTACAACCCGTGGATGGTGGGTGGGAGGTGGCAAGAGGGGTATGCCAGGATCTGGTTCGCTTGTCAGGAAGAGTGGCTGCTGCGGTTCGGATGGTTATCGTCGACGGGATGTCTCACGGCATCCTCAATCCCGTGTCGGCTGTAGATTTGTGTCCCGCGTTGCCTTTGTCCCATGGAATGTTGGAAAGTGCGGAGAAGAGGAAGGAGGAGGAATATGTGTAGTTATGATTGCGCTGTGGGAAGTAAACAGCTAAATCAATTGCACCTTTTCCATTGTCCTTCATCTCCCGTCAGTTTCGTGCGTGCAGCTTCAATAGATGAGACCGAATGTCAGGACCTTGGACATATAAACCCACAGCTCGGACCTTCCAATAACTCCCGTACCCGTCCGCCTCGTGCGTGGCCGAGCGGTATAGTGTGCGGGAGCTAGAAAACATTGCTCAGTGCGCGGTACTGGTGGTACAGTTTTCGTAGTCCGTAGGACGGCCCGGGTTCGATTCCGGGCCCAGTCATGTGCGGCTGAGCTTTTTGCCTTTTTGGTTTCTGGGAACAACGCCATCCGAGACATCGAGATGCCCCTATTCTTGCTTGAGGCTTCTCCTGTACTATTTCGAGCAAAATGGCTCAAGAAGATCTTGTCCACTCACATTCTCCATGACTTACATCCCCTCATCCCTCAGTTCATCCCCCCCTCAAAACGTGGTTCTGCTGCAACCTTATCCGTTACCCCACACCCAACGTGCAAGACATACACCGGGGAGCCATCCAACCGAACCTTAGAACGTACCGGAAGTACAGTATCTAGATTGACCGGCTCGTCTATTGCCGTCCAACGTCGAAATCTCTTGGCGAATGGTGTCCCTTTTTGGAATTGCCTGGGTGAGTGTTACTCCAGATTTTGTGACTTTTATCTGGACGACCACTTATACCCCCTGTCACCGGCCACTTAGCCGGCTAGGCTTCAGGCGATACCACCCCTCGTACATGAGTGAGATGTATATGCTAACGGCAAACTTGGTTGAATGAAGTCCGGTAGTTGAAGTTATTGGCCTTGATTAGATGGAGGGTCGCCCCGTGAGGAGGTTGAATGAAACTGGACCAACAATGGGGGGTTAGTTTGAGGGGAGGCAATGGAGGGTGATGAACCATGGTAAACCGAGCCTACTGGAGACTAGTATCAGGACACAACAGGAACAGATACTGGGTCTGTACAATCGTTGGTTGGAGTCTCTGGATCCCATTCTTCTGCTTGTTGGTCGTGTGGGAATTTGAGGATTTCGAGAAGCGGAATTGACCCGTTAGCAAGTGGTAGACGGCAAACCGTGTGTTGAATGTCGAGACAAAGGCATTTGGTAGAACATGGCCGCCGGCCGGCATGGCAAACATTGTCAAGCGAAAAGAGCAGATCGTCTTCGTTGGTTATCAACCTTCGGATATCTCTTCTGGAGACACTGCAGTAGTGCGAGCAGGGAACATTGGCCGGTTCGAAATGAATACTACACCTTCACATCCGAAGAATAAGAGGCGTGCCGTTCGTGAATCTTGCCGCCACGTCTGAATTTCTGGATGCCGTGTGAATGCTGATCACCAACGATACGTTTGCACGTGGTCTCAATGCCTCCATGCTTCCATGCCTCCCAGCCATGCCTCCTCCTATCTAGACCACCGGACCCCTTTAAGTCCCCATATCTCGGTTCGTCGTTGCAGTTGACGTTGATATCGTTCGACTCTTCTACAACCCACAGAGCCTCAGGGCCGCAACTCCACTTGACTCCCGCTGTCCTGCTCGCTGTCGCCCATCAGACATCACCATGTCAGCCCACAAGGAGTCATCAACCATGGCGGAYGTCGAACACCCCGTCGACATCCCGGTAGCCATCACCGCCGAAATCGAAGAAAAATATGGCATAAAAGCCCACTGGAAGTGTCTCGCCGCCTGCACTTTGGTGTCCATGTGTCCCTTCCAATATGGCCTTGACTTTGGTTTAATCGGCGGTTTGCAAGCCATGATCGGTTTTCTCAAGGTAAACCCCTCCCTGTTGCTGATTTTCACACGAGACTGACGACGACAGGTCTTCGGCCACCCAGCCCCCCACCTAGCCGGCGGCTGGAACATCTCCCCCTCTCGCCAACAACTAATCTCCTCCCTCATGACCCTCGGCGCTTTTTTGTCTTCCTCTCTCGCCGGTCCCACCGCCACTTTTCTTTCCCGCCGTCAAACTATCTGGGCTGCCTCTCTGTTGTGTATCGTCTCCAACATCATAATGATGGCCACCACCTCCATCGGCGGGCTTTACGCCGGCCGCTTGCTACTAGGACTAGCAAACGGGTTCTACATGACTTTTTCCCAGCTTTACATCCAGGAAGTCGCTCCGGCTCGGTATCGCGGTCTGATGATTTCCAGTTTTCAAGTCTGGACTTCCGTCGGCAGTTTGATCGGTGGAGTGGTAGATAACTTCACCGAGAAGATTGACGGGCGGGATAGTTATCTTATCCCCTTGGGCCTGATCTTCGTTTTTCCCGTGGTGATTAGTTTGGGTCTGTTCGCGGTTCCCGAAAGTCCGAGGTGGTTGATGATGCAAGGACGTGAAGAGCAGGCGAGAAAGAGTTTGCGGTGGCATCGGCCGTATACGGATCAGATGGTGGAGCAGGAGATTAAGGATATTCAGCTGGCGCTGGCGTCGGAGGGGGAGACGATCAAGGGGGCAAGTGTGTGGGATATGTTTAGGGATCCCGTGGATAGGAGACGGACGGTTTTGGCGGTTTGTGGGTTGACGGTGCAGGGAGCGTCGGGGGCTATGTATATGATTGGTATGTCTTCTCTGTTCTGATTGTGGTGATAGATGATGGATGATGGATGGCTGACGAGAGACAGCATACGGCACTTACTTCTTCAAGATGGCTGGTATCGGCAAACCGTTCGAGAACCATGTCATCTTGACCTCCCTCGGCGTGGTGGCCATCCTCGTCAACTCGGCTATGGTCACGCATTTTGGTCGTCGGCGCGTCTTCCTGATCAGCGGTCTGATCCTATGCGGCGTGGCTCAGCTCCTCACAGCCGTCGTGTATACCGTCAAGCCCGGTACCAAGTCCACGGGACAAGCCATCGTTGGGCTCGCTGTTATTTATATCCTGGGATACAACGGTATGGTCGCGACGTACGCGTGGATCTCGGGCGGCGAGCTCCCCTCGCAAAGACTGCGGTCGTACACGTTCGGACTGGCGACGGCGATCGGCTTCTTTGCGGCGTGGTTGACGACTTTTACGGCGCCGTACTTTATCAACCCGGAGTCGATGAACTGGGGGCCGAAGTATGGGTATATCTGGACGCCATCGTGTTGGATTTCTGCGTAAGTGTTCCCGGTTTCTGTTTGTCTCCCGCCCCGGTTAGTGGACGATGCGCTAACAAGAATGCAGTCTCTGGGTGTACTTCTACCTACCTGAAGTCAAGGGTCGTACTTTGGAGGAGATTGACCAGATGTTCGAGGCGCGGTTGCCGGCGAGGAAGTTCCGCAAGTATGTGTGTGTTGGTCGCGGTGGTGTTGCAAACGAGTCGGACAGTGTCAATTCGGAGAAGAAGGGCGAGGAGGTGGTGCATGCGGAAGAGGTGAAGCGGATGTCCAGTTAGTTGCTTAGCAAAAGAGGGGCTAAAATTGCGGCAGAGTGAGGAGGATCTGATAGCGTAAGAACACTTATTCACGTTGCCTGGTCAAAGCACATTCCGATGACATCTGCATTTCCACACAGACAGTCGTGCATCAAAACATCTTCCCATTATTATTTCCCATCGCATTGGTATATCTATCACCTCCAACCTCTTTCTTCTACAACTTCGCCTCATCCAACTTAATAATAACACTCTTAACCTCCAAAAAGTGATCCATGCTATACAACCTCCCCTCCCGTCCCTGTCCACTGCCCTTATACCCACCAAACGGCAAATCCCTCCCCATTGTGGGACTCGAGCAGTTAATACTGACATACCCGCTCTCCAGCGCCTTCGCCATCCTCATCGCCCTGCTAATATCATTCGTAAACACGGCCGCATACAGTCCAAACTCGGTATCGTTCGCCTTGGCAACCACCTCCTCCTCCGTCTCAAATGTGTTAATATTCAGCACCGGACCAAAGATCTCCTCCTTCATGATCTTGGCGTCCTCGGGTGTGTCAAGGAACACCGTCGGCTCAACAAAGTACCCCTTTGTCTCGTCCAGCTTGCCCTTGCCGCCCACGGCGAGCGTGCCGCTCTTCTTGCCTTCTTCGATGTAGGACATGATGTTCTTGTACTGGACCTCGTCCGCTTGAGGACCCATCTGCGTCTGAGGGTCCAGGGGATTGCCTCCGCGAACCTCCGCCATGCGCCGGGTGAACGCCTCGATGAACTTGGGCGCTACGCTCTTTTGGACGTACACGCGCGAGTTGGCCATGCAGACTTGGCCGGAGTTGAGGAGGATGGACATCATGGTGGCGGAAAGCGCTTGCTCGATGTTGGCGTCGTCGAAGATGATGGCGGGGGACTTGCCGCCTAGTTCGAGTGTAACGCTCTTGAGGTTGGTCTTGGCCGCTTCCTCCTGGATCAGCTTGCCGGTGCGGGAGGAGCCGGTGAAGGAGAGGGCGCGCACGTCCATGTGGCGGGCGAGGCAGCGGCCGGAGGGGAGGCCGTGGCCGGAAAGGACGTTGAAGACTCCTGGAGGAAAACCGGCTTTGGTGATGAGCTCGGAGGCGTAGGCGACAGCGAGGGGGGCCTTTTCGGAGGACTTAAGGACGACAGTGTTACCCGTGATCAAAGCGGCGGCGGCCTTGGCGGCGAAGAAGTAAAGGGGCGCGTTCCAGGGGATGATGCAGGCCACGACACCGAAGGGCTGGCGGAAGGTCATGGTCACGTAGCCGGGCGTGTTGACGCTGGACTGACCCTGGATGTGCGGCCATGCTTCGGAGAAGTAGTCGAGCTCGTCGGCGCCCATGTCGGCGTGGAAGTAGTGGCTTAGCGGCACGCCCATGGAGATGGCCTCGAGGTGGGCGAGGGTCGACTTGTGCTCACGGAGCAAGGCGGCGAGCTTCTTGAGGTAGGCACCACGCTTGGTAGGATCGAGGGCGGCCCATGCTGGTTGAGYGGCCTTTGCAGCGGCGACCGCGCGATTGGTGTCATCTTCGGTCGCCTCGGGGACCTTGCAGGAGATCTCGCCGGTGGCAGGGTTGATGACGTTGAAGGTGCCCTTGTCGGATGCCTCGACGAACTAGCAGTTGGACGTTGTTAGCCTCACTTTGTCATCTGGGTACGACTAGAGTACCTACCTCGCCATTGATGAGCAGCCTCGGCTGGAACTCAATGCCGTTCACGTTCACTGAAGTCGACATCTTGGGTGATGTATATGGGTATAGCTCGCGATACAATGCTGATAGATGAGTGACGGCTCGATATTGGGTTTCTGCAATGTCGAGATGGTCCTGCCGGTTGATTTCTAGAGTTTGGAACTGCCGAGGAGCGGGACCTCAAGCACTTTAAAGGACAACAACAAGCGGGGATAATGAAGACCGGGGAGACCAAGAGGAGGGGCAAACACCGCTTCGCCCGCCCGACGTTGCTATCAATGAAACTCATCCATGCGGTTCTTGATCCTTCACGTCTGACATTGATCCTTGGCGGATGACACAGTCCGGATTTTACGGATTTTACAGGGTCCAACTCGCACAACTGAAGTCCATCATCGGCCGCGAAGTCAAAAGGTCCAGTCGGAGTGTTCTGTCATCCTGTTGCCTCTGTTACCAACAATGTTTTAGGTCATACCGAGTACCACCGGGTTCATTCGCCGTCCCTACCGTCGTCTTGAGTGGTGTTTTGTGGTGTTTCGACCCACAAACGACAACCGGTGATACCACCCTGTCAGCAGGACTTTTATGCACTTATCGAAACTGCTACCTATTGTCCAATCAGCGCTGTTTGTTCTCCTTCCTGCGCCTTCGATAGAATGCGATATTACCTTGATGGCGTTGTACTCCCTTGAAACTGCCCCGCTTACCAAGACCCTCGTGTTACCCCTTGCTGACCGAAAAACAAACAGTGTGTCTTTTTCACGGGTGACGGGAGTGGTTCGAACGTCTCCCCGCAACCCATGAGCACCTCTCCGGATAATATTGGGGAAAACAAGAGGTTGAGGACCTGACGATCAATGGGGAAGAAAAGAGTTTATCACGGGGCAACTTCTCTTCTTGAGCACCTCTGCTTTAAAGGATTGAGATGCCTGACTAAACCTTCCTCTAAGTGGAGATCCTCAACATCACCTCAACCTCCCGGAGACTTTCCAAGTCTATCAACGGACCCCTTCCGCACCTCCACTGATTCCCACGTGTCGACTTGTACGAATCCCTTACCCCATCAGGAAAATGTCCAATATCACTCTTTCCTCCCCTCCTCCAGGGGCAGGTCCTCCAGCGGCACCCCAGGGCACCACAAAGAAGGTATCAAAAGGCACAATAGCTATCGAAGAAGCCGTCCTCAGCCCCGCCGGCGTCGCCTGGATGGCCGAGACAGCCTCCCTCTTCAACCCTTCCTCCTCCGGCAATCCCCTCCAACATCTCCACGGCCACACCACCCAGCTCCTTGATATCCATGACACCCGCCTGCAACAAATGGATAAGCACGGGGTAGAGTACATGCTCCTCTCACTCACCTCACCAGGGACGCAGGGACAATCTGATCCCATTGCAGCTCATGCCCTCGCCGTAGAAGCGAATAACTGGCTCGCAGCAGAAGTTGCGAAGAATCCAAGCAGGTTTGGAGCGTTGGGTAGTGTCTCTATGCATGATGCGGAGGAGGCGGCGGGGGAGGTGAGGAGGGCGGTTAAAGAGCTGGGGATGTACGGGGTAATTATCAATGACTACCAGGAAGTCGCAGGAGGAGAGGGGGGAAGTGGGAAGAAGTGGTACGACACCCAGGAGTACCGACCCTTTTGGAGAGAGGTGGAGGAATTGGGGGTGCCGGTTTATTTACATCCTCGGTATCCGCCTAATAAGGAGTTGGGCCACGGGACGGGAACAACCGGTGGGAACGGGGAGGGTGCGAGTGGGGATGGAGAGAAGGGGGAGAAGGGGTGGTGGGCAGAACGAAAGCACCTTTTGGGAGCAGCGGTCCAGTTCCATTTGGATTTGAGCAAGCATTTGTATGCGATTTGTTCGAGTGGGGTGGTTGATGAATTCCCTGGGGTGCAGGTGGTTGTTGGACATCTTGGGGAAGGGTGAGTTTTGCGTTTCGTTTCCACGTAAACACCCAGGATAGTGATGGCGATGATGTGAGGTGCCTGGCATCTGGTGATGACGCTGATCCGAGTTTCATCCCCCGAAAGCATCCCCTTCAACCTCTGGCGAGCCGACCACTGGTATAACAAACCAGTAAAGAAGGCGTCGAGACCGTCGAAACACGATTACGGCTACTACTTCAAGCACAATATCTCCATCACGACGTCGGGGTTCTTTTCGACTCCCGGGTTGAAGTTTTGCATCGATCAGATTGGGGTGGAGAGATGTTTGTTTTCTATAGGTGAGCTATCTATCTGTCAACCTTTGTGGTGGAACTGACTTTGACTTTGACTGTGGAAAGACTATCCCTACGACACGATCGAGGAAGCGCAAACCTGGTGGAAAGGAGTTGACCTCCCCGAAAAGGAAAAGGAGATGGTCGCTCGAGAAAACGCCATCAGGTTATTTAAACTCCCCTTGGAACTCTAGTCCAGCCCAGTTAATCCCAAATCCTCATCACCTCCCATCACATCACAGCTCAAAACCCATTATCAGCCAACAGCCTCTCAACCTGCTTATGCCTCCTCCCAGCAACCTCCCAATCATTATACCTCTTCTCTCCTCCCTCCTTACCTTCCGTCCAAGCCTCCCAAATCCCCTCATAAACACTCCCCACATTCCTTGCCAGTGCCGGCAATTCCTCCTGCCACCCCTCCCACTTCCATTCCACCTCCTCCACCTTGTCCGTCTCATAATCATGCACCTCAACCTTCACATCCCCCGCACCCGAAATGATCGCTACCGATTCGGGGCTGGTGACCCTGATCTCGCCCTTTTCTCCTGTAATCGACCACACGAAAGCTGGTTCGCCGGGGAAGGGCGGGCCCCGGCGCATGCGGAGGTGTAGGGATGCGTTCTGCTGGACTGTTTCCGAAGCGGGAAGCGAGCCGGTAACGTAGACGAGGTCGGGGACGTTGGAGGTGACGGTGCGGATGATGGTGCCGGTTGAGTCCTTTACAGAGACGAGGGGGCGTTGGATGTGGAAGTGGGATCTGACGTTGGTTAGTTCGCCGAGAGAGGATTGGAGGAGGTCGATTACTGTTTTTTGTTAGCATCTTGTCTCAGGTAATGTTGATTACGGGAAGGAAAGGGACCGGAGTGAAAGGGGACCGAACAGATAAGGGACCGGCAGAAAAAGAAGAAAGAAAAAAAAAAACTCACAATGCCCACCCCCAATACTCCACAAATTCCCACCCATCTCCCTCTTAGTGAAATACTCCGTCTTCTCCCGTACCGCCTCCCTCTCCGCCGTCATCCAACTGAACCTCAACTCCGAACTCAACACCTTCCCAATCTTCCCACCCTTCAACAACTCCCCTACTTTTTGCACAACCGGACTAGCCCACCCTTGCGTGCCCACCACCGTTTTGACTCCCGTCTCCCTCGCAAGTTGAATCAACTCCTCCACTTGCTGCAGGTTCGAAGCGAGAGGCCATTCACTATACACCCCCCTCTCTTTCCCCTCCCCCTTTCCAGTAGAAGTAGCCTTCCACCCCTCCAACAACGGCTTCAGATTAGAGTAATGAACATCAACCCTCGTGCCCACCACCACTAGATCGACGTTTTCAGCTTTGGCTAGCTCCTCTGGGCTGCCATAAGCTTTGACGACGGCGGGGTCGAAGTTGTAATTCTTGATGGCTGCTTCAGCGGAGGAGAGAGAGGAGTTGACGAGCGCGACGACTTGGAATTTCTGTTGACCTCGAGAGGATAAGAGGTAGGGAAGGTGGGCGAGGGAGAGCCAGGAGGGAGAGGAGGAGGAGAGGCCGACGAGGGCGAGGCGGATTGGTGCCATGCTGGTCTGGGATATTTGGATGCTGGAGGTGGTATGGATAATAGTGTCTGCTTAGGATGGACGATTGGGGTTGCTGTTGATGCAAGGTGTATGTAATGGGTACCTAGGGGAAGTGAGAAGGTTAATGCGAGGATTTTGTGTGTCAAGACTCCACGTCTGAGGGAATCAAGATGGGCTTATGTACATCTTGAAGATGTTCAATTGTTATGCTTGGTGTTCCGTACTTGGCGGGGTTAGAGTAGGACAAGTGGCTGAATTAGTAATCCGTAATGTCGTGATATGTTGTTAACGCCGAATTGGTAAGCACTACTACGTGGTGTTGCGATGTCTCCCGCACTCCAACATACGATGCAAGAACGATGCCTGATTCTTGTCAAGTTCGACTTCCCCTTTGATTCAATGATTTCTAAGCAACCTATGGGAGAAGTGCGGCCCCTTTGGGATAGCTACAGCAATGGTTCAGGATCCCAAGAAGGTTAGTTGCCATTTCTAATTCTCATACAGGAGTAATATGTAAACGTGATCATGATTTTGAGAAGAAGTTACTATCATTAAGGTTTACTCGTCCGTATTTGTTTGTTCCTCCTTCCCTACAACCAGCTTCTCCTTTTCCAAACAAGCCTGCCAGTAACTCCTCCGGGGTATCAGTCAGTCAACCGCATTAAAAATCGACAACAACTTCCTACAACAATCGGTATACACCTCCTGCGTGTGCATCGCCGGCTTCAGAGGATCCGGACTCTTGTCCCAACCATGGGGAACCCCGGGAATCATCCTGTGATGGACCGTCTTGTTCAGCGGCTCGGCTGCCAACCGCTTGGCGAAGGCCTCACCTTCCTTCTGCAACATGTCCCACTCGCACGTGTACACGAGCACGTTCTGCGGGATGGCTTCCTTGAGTTCATCGTCGCTGGCTCTGGACGGGGACAACCAAGGGTGATTCATCTTGATATCGCCAGGGTAGAGGTAAGACCCATCGAACAGGTTGGTCATGGTAGGAGGCAACGTGTGCTCGGGCTTGACGCAGGTGGCGCGCTTCTCGGCTCGGGAGACGCTATAGTCGGTGACGGGGTACCAAGTCGCGATGGCGCGGATCTTGTGCTCGGGGACTGGGGGCGCCTTATTCTCGGGATCGGCCAATTCCTTCAAGTGCTCGTTGAAGCGCAAGGTTGCGGTGATGGCGATGTTGCCGCCGGCTGAGAAACCGGATGTCGCGAGCTTCATGGGGTCGATGTGAAGATCGGCCGATTGGCGGATGATGTAGAAGAGCGCATCGGCAGCGTCATCGACTGCGGTCGGGAAGGGGTACTCGGGCGCGAGACGATAGTCAACTGAGACAAAAATGGCGTCGCAGGTGTCGAGCACGTAGCGGGCGAATCGGGCATCGTCAGTACCGTTGCCGATTGTAAAGCCGCCGCCGTGGAAGTTGACGACTGCGGGGTATCGCTTGCCGTGTTTGGCGGCATCTTCGTAGCCCTTTGGTGTGTAGAATTGGAGGGTAAATGTGCCCTTGTATTTGGATAGAAGCGACGGGATCGTAAGGGTGAAGCTGGGGTTTGGTGGTCGAGGGCTGGCGAGGTAATGGAGGGTCATGCCGATGTATTGGCCGGATCGCAGAGCAGAAGCCTGTGCCTTGAGATACCAACGCGAGGAGGCCGGGTTGTTGACATCGTCGGCGGTTTCGGGTCTCACCCAGCTTCCCTCGTCCTTGGAGGTGATGGGCGGGATGGGAATACCCTCGACGGTGGGAATGTTGGGGACTAGCTTTGCGCCTGACATGGTGTTGGCGATTCGACCTATTATATGGCAGACTGTTGGGAGTAAACAATGGAGATTGCGATAAAAGAGTCAGCAAATAAATGATGGGTATCAAGAATAGTCAGATGATGATGGCACAGAGGTAGCACCAAAGGTGGGATATGGACAAAATAATAATTCGGCGATTTAATGGTTGTCGGTTCTAGCGTGTCGCATTACCTCCATGAGTGCCACAACAATCCGTCATTGTTGTGCTCCAATTCCAGGAACAGGAACAGAACTCGGATAACAAGGCTGTGCGCAATTGTGCTTCAGGGAAGGAAAAGGGACAAGGAGCTGGAGAGGAAGGGAACGGAAGGGAATTGATGTCATCGGCAATGGAGTGGGTGGACTGATTGGTCCACTTCTTAGCTGATAAGAGCTTATCGGATGGTATTGCCTGCCGCGAAAGCCACGACAAGGAAAGAGCGACAATTACCAACTTGAACAAAGAAGGACACCTTCTTCAGATAATATGTAGCCTTTCAAGACCATACCCATATCAATCCCACCCAGTTTTGGTTTATTCGTCCATAAAACCTCATTTTGTCTTGTTTCATGTTGACATTGATGTCCTCTTTCTGCCGACACTGGCCGCCCAACCGAGATCTTGGCGCTGCATGAACGGTGACGTCATAAGAACCATGACGTCCTTTGCTCTTTCCACGCTGGTGGCTGGACCATTTCCGAGCCTTTGAGTTTTTCCTCTGACAGCGGGCAGTCACAAAAGACAAGCTGACAGTGACAGAGCAAGTGCATCCCTGACATGGCTCCAGGAAGAGGGCACTTGTTTTGTAACAAACCACGTTTGGATGAAACATTGGAATGACAGCACCGGAGTAGATTCTCCGTCATATTGAACTGACAATGATTGGCTGGATCAACACAATGGATGATGGCGATAGATGCTTTGACTCTTGAGGGTGTCCAAGAGTATCAGCGATATGTTCCTGCGTACGGCAGAAGTGGAGGGAGGAGCGGAAGATGGACTTTGACAGCCATGTCCTTGACGATGATCACGATCCAAGTGAATACAGTAGGTACATCGATACCAGTTCGGAAACTCGGAAAGGGCCAAGAATTACAATCATACCGTAATTGGTATCAGACTGGTTGGATTTCCAGGCACAACGTCCCAAGCATCAACAAAAGCATGAACCATCTCGTCCCATTCCGCGGACATCTGAAGTCTCTGCGGTTTTAGTGGCTGTGGCCCTGAATCACAAGCTGTAAACATCCATGCCTCTGCCCCTCTGACCAAGCAAAGCCCAACCGACAACTGACCAGGGTGCAATCAAGTTCCCCAGCAACCTGGAAATTCCCGAACATTCGTCATCACTTTTTTTTTGTCTTCCTCTCATTTCCTAATAAATGTTCTTTTTCCTATGATCACTCTCCCCTGCTTTTGTTTTTCTTTTCAGTCTCCATCACCATCTCGAATTGCACCGCAGGCTGTCACCTTTACACACTGCCTGACTTATTCCACCATTTTGTCTTGGGGCTGCCACACAGTCCGCAAGGTTCACAAGTCGTTGCATCACCAAGTAAAAAAAAACAGATACCCCACCAGATACCCCAAATCAACAACAGCCGCCATGTCACCAGGCAAGCTCAAGAAGCCATTGCTGGCTCTCAACCGCATCATCGGCCATTCCTCGGCCAAGAACCACATGAGCAAACCCAAAATCGGCGATATCGACCAGCTCGACGACGAGCGCGCAAAGAAGAACATCAAAAAGGTCCAGGAGAAGCGCGCAAAGGAATACCAACTAGAGGAAGAGAAGAAGTTGTCTGTTCAGAGGCGCAGCGATGAAGAGAAGAAGTGGCACGAAGCCGACGGCCCCGAGATCGCCCGACGATACGGAACACAAGAGGAGGAAGCCCTCGCTCCCGCAAAGTCCCTTCAAGCCCTCGTCAACGACTACCAGAACATCGGCAAGACGGTTAGCTTCCGAGCCCGCGTCCACCACGTTCGCGCAATGAGCTCCAAGCTCGCCTTCATCATCTTCCGCGACCAGATCGAGACCGTACAGGGCGTCCTGTCCGTCAGGGATGGCGTCGTCTCCGAGAACTTTGTTCGCTGGGCCGAGCACCTCACCGCCGAGGGCTTCGTACACGTTGAAGGAAAGCTACAACAACCCCCCGAGGAGATCAAGGGGTGCACAGTTCACAATGTCGAGATCTTGATCGAGAGCATGCAYCTCGTCGTCCCCATTGACGAGCATCTCCCCGTCGATGTCCACTCGATTGACCAYGTCGAGATGGACAGCGAGACACACCAGCTAGAGTCTCTGGCCTCGACAAGAGTCCGAGTCTCCAACCGCATCGCCTTCCTCCGCACACCCACCGCTCAGTCCATTTTCCGCATCAATGCTGGTATCTGCAGCATTTTCCGCCGATACCTCGAAGATCAGGGCTTCATCGAGATCCACACTCCCAAGTTGCAGCCCGCTGCTACCGAGTCGGGTGCCGAAGTCTTCAAGGTTAACTACTTTGGCAGGAATGCCTTCCTCGCCCAAAGTCCCCAGTTGGCCAAGCAGATGAGCATTTCCGCCGACTTTGGCCGTGTCTTCGAAATCGGCCCCGTCTTCCGTGCTGAGGACAGCAACACCCACCGTCACTTGACCGAGTACACCGGTATGGATTTGGAGATGGCCATCGAGCAGGACTACCACGAGGCCATGCACATTATCGACGGCTTGATGAAGGAGATCTTCAAGGGTATCTACGGCAAATACCGTAAGGAGATCGAGATCATCAAGACACGCTTCCCTCATGAGGATCTGGTCTGGCTACCAGAGACTCCCATTATCCCCTTCAAGGATGCCATCAAGCTTCTCAATGATTCGGGCTGGACCGATGATCACGGCAGACCTGCTCTTGAGACTGAGGATCTAAGCACCCGTGCCGAGATTCAGTTGGGCAAGGTCATCAAGGAGAAGTACAAGACCGATTACTACATCATTGACAAGTTCCCATCTTCCGTTCGTCCATTCTATACCCATCTCGACCCTGAGGATGACCGCTTCACCAACTCATTCGATATCTTCCTTCGTGGACAGGAGATCACCACCGGTGGTCAGCGTATCCACAGGCCTCACCTTTTGGAGGAGCGCATGAAGAAGGCCGGTATCGAGCCTCTCGGCATGCAGGAATACCTCCAGGGCTTCGAGTATGGTGTCCTGCCCCATGCTGGCTGCGGTATCGGCCTCGAGCGTATCGTGTTCCTCCTCCTTAACCTGGGCGACATCCGCAACGCTTCTCTCTATCCCCGCGACCCCAAGTCCCTCCCCGAACACAAGGAAATTGTCGGCAGGCTTCCCCACCCTGAAGCCGACACCATCAAGTATGCCTACGATTACGACCATGGCGAGACTGGACTCGAGCTTCCCCCCGTCGAGAAGCTCATTGTCAACTACGGTGACGCCACCAACACCTCCTGGCTCGACGACCGGTACCACGTCTGGCGCCATGAGCAGACCGGTGCTGCCATTGGTTACGCTGAGGATAACGGTTACGCCCTTGTCATGGGCAATCCCCTCTGCGACTCTCGCCAATACCAGCTCGTCATCCGCGCCTTCCTCCAAGACATGCGTCACCGCAAGGACCTCCGTCCTCTTTGGCTCTTGGTTGGCCCCGAAGTCGAGGATATTCTCGGCTCCAAGCTCGGCTGGCGTTCACTCTCTTGCGTCGCCGAAGAGCGTGTGTCTGTCGACTCTGCCAAGAAGGTCGCCAAGAAGGAGCGTCAGGCCGAAGAAGCCGGTGTCACTATCCACGAGGTACCCATCGGCGAGCCCGTGCCCGACCACATCCGCGAAAAGTGCGACAAGCGCATCCAGGACTGGAAGGACAACCGCAAGGGTAAGAAGCAGGTGCACATCACTGAAGTCCGTCCGTGGGTCGACATGGAGCACCGTCGCTACCTGTGGGCCGAGGATAAGCATGGTGAGATTGCCGCCATGTGCGTGCTCGCCCGTCTTTCTCCCGCGAACGGATACCAGATCAAGTTCGCCCTGGACTTCCCCGGTTCTCCCAACGGAACCATTGAGGCCCTTATCTCCGCGGCCATTCAGATGCTGGCCAAGGCCGGTGTCAGGAATGTGACGTTCGGCGCGGGCGCCTTGCCGGAGATGGTTACCGGTGGCCATCTTAATGGCATGAGGGCAAAGATCCTCAGCCACACGTACAAGACTATTTGTCAGCAGTTGAAGTTGGTGAACAAGTCCGAGTTCCGCGAGAAGTTTGGTGCCACCAATGATTTGGTGTATATCTGCTACCCCTTCATGGGCTTGGGTGTCTCGGGTGTCAGGACACTTATCAAGTTCTTCGAGGATGAGATGTAAAAAGGTCTGGAAGCGGGTTTGGTTTTATGGGTTATGATTTTGATGGGTTTTGCAATGGTTATGACGACGGAGCATTCATGATGGGCGATGGCATGCACAGTTATGTTTTTCTTTTGTCTTTTTTTCTGTTCAGTTTTGATACACGATACGATACCCTTTGAATTGTATTCCATATCCAGTTACCAGCACTCAAAGTCACAGGACGTATTTAATCACAGTACGGTACGAGACCGGGTTTGCCAGGTACTTCTTGAAGTCTATTCTAGTAATTATAGATTAATAGGTGGTAGTGGTAGTGGTAGTGGTAGTGGAAAAACTCATCTCTATTACATGGCTCGTATCTTCCTGACTTCCTTCCTCATTTGCTTCTTGTATCGGCGTCATCCTCTTCCCTCAACTACAACCCCAAATGTGCAGCTTCCTCTGCTTTTTCCTGTCAATCATGGAGGCCTCGCACATTCAACCCATGTCTCAAACTTGGAAACTGACCGGTGCACACAGGTCTGGTTCAGTTCTCATCTGAGACCTCGATCATAGCAGCCTTTATTATGACATCCAGATGTCTTGGTGTACCCAACGACTGGTTCCTGTCAAAAGTGCATACCTCCAATTATACGATTGCATCTGCCAAAAGTGCATACCTCCAATTATACGATTGCATCTGCCATCGAATCCATCAAATAGCCAGGGGTAAACGAAACATGAAACATCTCAACCCGCGATACACCCAACTCGACGAAGACCTTTTACAGACTCGAGCAAACCAAACGGGACTTGACGGTTGCAGAAAGGGAATAAACCCCCCTTTTATATTGCTGGGAAATGACTCCATACCTCATCTCATCCTTTTCATGGGAGTACCCGTTTGGGTCTCGCTTATTTGGCTCTTCACTATGCGATCCCTGAAATAACGATAGATGATCCCGGTTGGGCGGGTGTTAGCGAGATTGGGTGCAGATGTCGATCATCTCATTCCACCATTCGACCTCAATAGCATCAAGAATAAAAAGGGGGGAGTTCCCCTATGGAAGATGAAATGGTTTTGCTTTTCGTTCTGTTTCTGCTTTTGTTTCTTTAAAGTGACACAAATTGTTTCTGTTGCTTTGAGAATAGTTAGCACAGAATAGAGGTTGAAGTTTGGGGTTCGGTTACCTCGAGTTTCAGTCACCTCAGGTGGAACTTGTGAAGTAAAACTGAGAAGTGCGAATTGCGATAAAGAGCAAGGTATTTCTTCTTCTGGATCTGAGTTTGAAGGAGTAGAGCTAACCTCCAGACAGGTTTATTCGAGGATTCTTAAGGATCGTCTCCTCACCTCACTTCGCCACAGTCACTCTTTCACCATCGACGGGTCACCCTTTTCATCATAGCCACCCAAGTCACTCATTTGATCAACTTCCAGTGGTCATCACCACCCACCAACCCCAAAAGATGATCATCTTCAAGTCTCTCGTTACGGCGCTCGCCCTCACAAGCAACGTCCAAGCCGCCCCCCTCTTCGACTCCGTCACCACCTTCCTCACCCACCTCACCAACCCCCCCAACGCCGCCCAACACCTCGACCTTCAAACTCCCGGCTCCGACCCCACCGGTCTCAACACGCTTTCCACCCTTTCTTCGTCTGCCAAATCGGTCCTCCAGAAGAACCAAGCCTACCTGTTGCTGATTAACGCCACGCCTTTTACCCTCAAAAAAACGGGCGGGCATTCATACCAGATGCCCGTTTGGGATTCGTCGTTTCCTGATACAGTGGGACCAGGGCAGAGCATGAGGGTGAAGATCGAGGCGAAGACGCATAAGGATGATGCGGCGGAGATGGGGTATGTTGTCGATGAACTGAGCGAAAAAGGAGGGGAGGTGGAATTCCAATACCGAGGACGAGACGGCCCCGTGTTGCAGGTGGAGTGGAAGAGTTTGGCGGCTGTGAATAACCCCGTCGGATCGGTGAGGAGATTGGATTGGCATCAGGGGAATAACATCCCTTTTGTTCTTTCCGCGGCGCCGTCGGCTGGGAACGCTTCCATTACAAGCCAGATTCCGGGGTCGGGGATGAAATTTGATCCGGCTCAGGAGCTGATGGCAAGCCCTGGCTTGCCGACGGGGTGGATGAAGCAAGCTTATGGGCGGATGCATTGTTTGAAGCTGAGAGAAATCAGCCTGCCGGGAACGCATAACAGTGGTATGTCGCTTCTCACTGGTGGTACGCCCCTGGTGAAGGCCAGGCCGGAGTCGGTGCAGTGTCATTCTAGTCAGATGACGGTCGGCAAGCAGTTGGAGGCCGGAGCGAGGTGGTTTGATGTCCGCCCTGTGATTGCGGGCGGGAAGTGGGCGACGGGGCATTATACCTTTTTCGACGGGATCAAGCTGCCCTCGGGACTTGATAAGATTCCTGGGTTGGGCGATCTGGCGAAGGAGATTGGGAAGTTGGGAGGGGGAGATAAGGAGAAGGCGTTGGATGGGTGGCAGGGCGGCAATGGCCAATTGATTGCCGATATCGTGACGGAGGTTAACGAGTTCACCGAGAAGAACCCGGGAGAACTGGTGGTGATTAACCTCTCCCACGGCCTCAACACCGATACCTTCTCCGGCAACCCCAAGGCCCATCTCACCCAGCAGGAGTGGGAGAACTTGATGACCGAGCTACTGGCTGTCAAGAACCGGGCCACGCACATCACCAAGCCGAATATCGACCTCACCTACTTTCGTCTCTCCGATCTGCTCCCGCCTTCCGACCTGTCAAAGCCCAACGATCCCTCCCGCGCTTCGACTGTCCTCTTTGTGGTTGACGACATCACCTCCGACAACCAACACGTTAACCTTTCCAAGTTTGCCGACCAGGGCTTCTTCTTCCGCGGCCAGCTCGCCATCTTTGATTCGTATGCCAACACCAACAACCTGAACAACATGATCACCGACCAGTTCTCCAAGCTGCAGACGCATCGGACCAAGGCGGATGATGGCATGTTTTTGTTGTCTTGGACCCTCACGCAGCCC
Source organism: Neurospora pannonica FGSC 7221 (assembly GCA_009805235.1). Taxonomy (NCBI): domain Eukaryota; kingdom Fungi; phylum Ascomycota; class Sordariomycetes; order Sordariales; family Sordariaceae; genus Neurospora; species Neurospora pannonica. The sequence goes on along the minus strand of RANY01000073.1, from coordinate 6,073 downwards.
GTCGAGACCATGATTACCGGTAGTATCGTTAAGTATGGAGAAGATGCCAACAGGGCATTGGGGGAGAAACTGTGGGCGCAGGGCGAGATGAATGGGCAGAGGTATCCGAATGTGGTTTCTGTTGATGCCTTTGACGGGGATGGAGAGGTGGCCGGGTTGGTGGCGGGGATTAATTGGTGGCTGGCGGCGGAGTGTCCTGCTTTGTAAGGCGGGAGGATCAGTTTGAGTTGAGGCGGGAAGCGAGTTGAAGAGAGAGGCTGGGGCAGGAGGTAATTATAATCTGATACAGACCGTGACGCGAGCAAGGAAGATACGAGATATGTAATCGAGACGAGTTTAGTTTGCATACACTTACCAGTAATGTTTTTACACGTAAAATTTGTCAACGTCCCGCCATCTTCACCATTGCTCCTTCCCCCGTGATGTGATGACCGCTATTGAGGGGACGGATCAGGTGGCTGCCCTGTACCCCACTCGTCTCACCATGCAAATCATGACGGGATCGCGACCAGCCATTGCCCCTGCATGTCGCCGTCAGTTCCTTTCTGCGTCGTGCAGGAAGCAAGGCGGCGGCAGGCAAATATTTGGGATCAAGCATTCAACTTTTCGGATGCGTCGCTTCTCTTCTTCGTTTCCTCTTATTCTTCCTTCTGCCCTTCAAAGTCAACTAAAACCACACCAAAATCGGATCGGAATCGTGTTGGTTGACATTTCGGTATTCACGATACTAATAGCATTTTCCAATCGACACAACTCCTGCGATGTCCTCCTTTTTGTTTCTGGTCGCCTCACCTGTCATAACCCCCCATACCACAGTGAAAGAGACAAATGTGGAATTGCTTCATTTTGTCTGCCGTTCTTCTTGTCCCTTCTGCCCTCTTCCCTTTGAGCCTTATCTCACCAACGGAATCAAGCTCACTTTCGCGCCGCTCGGCCCCAAGACTCACTCCTCTCAGTCTCATACCTCATACCTTCGTCTCTCACCCTTTCCGCCGCCAAATGTGGGGCCATGACTGCGAACAAGGCGTCTCGGAGGGTGTGTCCCTCGGTCGGCCCGTGACTCGTTTTGTCTTTAGACATGAATCCAATAACCAAGTACGCCCAATTTGTCTGGAGCTCACTGTCTCTCATCCTCAAATCACCTCAAGTCTACCTTCCGCTCCTTCTCATCCCCAATATCGTCGTTTCAAACAAGTGTGATTCACAAGACCCAAGTGGGGTTGCTTAAGCCTCACCTATATGGAGGGTTAGAGAATGGTGACGACCGACACCCTATGGGACGTTGTTTGAAGTTTTGTCTTCCCACAATGGAGCTTTTTTTTTCCCTTCTTTTTTCTCCTTTTCTCTTTTTCGACTCAAGCTGGCCCCGGGCCCTTCCGTACATACGGTAGGTATCCCTTCTATGTCCTTCCTCATTCTCCCCTCTTCGTTATCGTTTGACTCACATTGGAGTGTTGACACATCGCAAGTGTGCCGAACAACATGACCAAAAGCCACACGGGAACGGTCATTTCTTCATCATTGAGGACTTTGTCCGGGAACAAGCTGCTTCATTTGCTTTAGCAGACACACACACACACACACACACACTGGATCTGCTTGAACCAATCTACAACAATCATCAGTTGTTGACAGTATCCTTTCTTCTTATTTGACTACCTGAGTGTGCCGTTCTGGTCATGGCCCCCAATTCTCCCTATTTGCCTGCTTTTTCAGATTCCACTGGCCATCCAAACCCCAACCTGGCGCTTGCGAAACAAGTTCCCTAACCCGTAGACCCATTGCCCCAAAGTCCCAACAAAATTCTATTCATGAACGCGGCGATAGATGGTGGGCCAACCCACTGGTACCTCCCATGGGAACGCCTGCGTCACAACAGTTCGTGTTTCCCTGTCATACCTCCCCTCGAAGAACTTCCGCTCCTGGTCGACATGAGTGAATTGATTCATGTTTGGCGGCGCTCCTGGTAACCTGTATCTGTTTACCGCGGCGACATGCCTAGCCTCGACGACAACCCCTTTCTTCACGTTGCCAGTCAACTGCTTCAAAAGTCCGACCAGATATTCGGTATGCCGCCACTCCTCGTGGATGAAAATGGTTACCCTCTTGAGCCTTGTCAACCTGTTTGTTATCCAAGCCGTCCTAATGGCCTCGTTTTCAACAAACAATTGGAGACATTGTCGTGCGGGCAGTTCTTCGCCTTCTTCTGTTTCGATCCGCAGGCGCCCAAACTGTATATCCAGTTCTGTCAACCCCCGGCACCGCTTCGTGATCGTGTTTCCCATGTGCACGACCTTTATAATCCAGGTTTCCGTCTCCTCCTTTCCACCGAAATTCTGGAAACACTTGATCTTCAAGTGTCTCATGAGGAATGAGTGAGGTCTGGTGATCCTCACCAGCCAAAGCCTGTGATGCGTCAGGTCCAGGTGAAATGTGTTGGTGGTGTAGAAGACCATGGCAGCCTCACGAGCGAACTCCCGAGATACCCGCAACAAGGTGGGGAGGGGATCGTAGAGCGGACCAGCAGCTCTACGGGCATCTTGGACGTCGTAATGGAAGATGGGTGGCGGCAAGGTGGTGTTATGCGGAACGATCAGGTCTTCCGAAGTGAGCAGGGYGCCGTACACCATATTACGGATTTCTGACGGCAGTTGGAAAAAGGGAAAGGGTCCTTGGGCGGCCCTAAACCGGGCGGTGGCGGCGGCGGCCAAACGCCTTTGATTCTGAGCCTCCAGTAAACGAAGTTGATTCTGGTAATGAGCTATCGCATGGTTGGTAATCGCGAGCTGGGCAAAGGGAATGCCTGGGGAGGCGACCACTGGGGCAGCTGAGGCGTTGTTGGATGTATTGCTGGGGCCGGCAGCAGAGGAGCTCTCAACGATGGCCGTGTTTTCGGTACTCTCGTCGACTAGAGGAGAATTTGGTGTTAGTTCCATCTTGTCACAAGGATTTGGGTGAATTAAGAAGGCAGGGGGAAAATAGGTACGAATATATAGGAGGCAAAAGGGAGAAGCGCAGAGCAAGAATGAATGGGATATACGGGGGTTCCTCTATCTCTTTATGTTCGGATGTCATCCTTTGGTGAGAAGCTTTGTGAAGGAAAACAACCAACATGGAAAAGCTGACAAACTCAGACATCAACAGAAAAGGTGACTGCGAAGGATGTGTGGGTGTGTGGTGTAAGGGAGGCATGATAGACAAAAAAAAACAAAGAGTGGGAAATAAAATTCAGGCATCAAAGAAGGGAGATCAAGCAAACAACCGCCGTCAGGCATGAAGGATGACTGGAAGGACCAGGCGTGAAGCGAAGCGTGAAGTGCTGAGTCATTGGACGTGAAAGACTCATCACTCACAAGCCCAATTGCCTTTAACACGGATGTTATTAGGCTTCAGGGTACTCTATCGAGTAGAGAGGCCAGCCTTGGTAACAAACTCGCCGACGGAAAGGGATGGGGCAGCAGCAGGGGCGACGGGCTGCACGGAAGCAGCAGAGGCAGAGCCAGCGATGGTGTTGAGGCCCAAACGAAGGAGAGGCATGGCCAGCAGAAGTGTTGGGGGCCCAGACAACGGTCGAGAGCATTGCCGCCGAGACATCGAACTGTCTTCATCATCCGAATCAGGCGCGGGCTCGGCGGAGTCGTCGAATTCCCAACGGCAGGAAAGAATCGTCTTTTTGACCTCAGCGAAAGAGCCAGTGATGGTGGGAATTCCCCGAGCGTTATGGGTCAGAACGTTCATGTTCAGCAGACGGTTCTCAACGGCAGCTCTCAGGTCTTTGTCTCAGCATGGTGAGCGAGCACGGCGTATAAGCCTGGGGATGATATGCTCGATGATCTCATTGATGATTCGAGATCATGTCCTCGTGGACGACAGCAACATCTTCTGCGCCCTTGAATGGAGTCTTCTCTGATCTGAACCATTTGCGCGCGTGCGGCTCGCTCAACCAGACCTTTGTACCAGTCATAGACCGTGTTGTTGCTCAACTCTCCATTGAGGAGTACCTTGTATGCGTCGATGATGTGTTGTCGTACGAGGACGAGAGTCTCTCTCGCTTCCTCTGATGGTTCTCCCCAGTCTCTTGAGCCTCGTTGGGTGCTGAGGGTTTCCCGTGTAGTCCCATTCATTGGGGGGGGGGGGGCCCTTATCGCTGCCCACCAGTCAATGCGTGCCCAAGTGAACCTTGAACCCCTCCAAACATTCGGAGCAAAGGGATCTCGGATCCAAAAGGGCGCATCTGGGTTGCTCTCAATGTCATCGGCGATTCCGTCGACACTCGTGTTCTTAGGCAGGGCTTTCCCCTTGTTCATGGTTCGCGTCAAGGATCAATGAAAATTGATCGGTGGTTGCGGTTCCGTTAGGTGATGTTGCAGTGTAGTGGTGGAGAGGCCTGGCAGGTAGGTGGCTTGAGGCGGGGAGGAAACCTCAGTCAGGGAGTGACGCAGTGGACTGGAACCATTGCTGTTACATTCGTAGTAGATGGATGGTACTTGTGGCGGTGATGAGGGCGGTCTGGTACTTGAGGAGGAGCAAAAGGTAGCAGGCGAAGCAGGCGCAGGCGAAGCAGGCACAGGCGGGAGGCGGGAGAGTATTGCGGCAGTAGTAGGCCACAAATCTCGGACAAGAAGCTTCTCGGGAGGTGGCCTGGTAAGACCGAAGACCAGGCATCTGTTTAGTGGTCTGGAAGGTGGCGCCATACCGTAGAAACTCGGGAAATCCGGAAACGAGGGCCCCCAGTAATTCCCTTCTTGGGCGCAGATATGCCAGTGATTTAACGTACAGCCCAGTGCATATGGTGTCATACAGAATCGCCTTGTTAGTGAAAAGATCCAAAACATTGCCCATCGCTGTAACTTGCGTGCGTTCAAATGCACAGAGTCGGACATGACCCATACAGGACTGCTGGCATATCGGCGCCCAAGAAGGGAATTTGTGGAGGGACCTCGTTTCCGGATTTCCTGAGTTTCTACGGTACACGTGAACTGCCCAATACCCCGCAGAATGTTCTTGTCAAACATGAGAGGGTAGTTCCAACTCTCCAAAAAGAAGGGGTCATCTCCAATATTCCAGTTGTCCCATATCCCCCTGGGCTTGACGGGTAAGTGGCCACTGATGCTCCGCAATGTCTGCGGGAGGTAGCTCCATGATGTTAGCTTCCTGTTTAATAATGGTGTGACGTCTCCTCGTCATCCAATGATCGATAATTGGTTCGTTGGGTCTGTGAAAGAAGTTCGGAATTTCCCTAACCTCCACTTCCTCATCCCCGGCCAAGTCCTCCTAATTGTCGCCGCTGGTGTTTGAAGAGGAGCCCGCACTTACAGGAGCAGAGGTACCTCTAGAGGTAGCAGGGGCACCCAAGTGTTCATTGGCCGCCTTCACGTCCTTCAATGTGCGTAGAGTGTCCGCGTGGGCTTGCCAGAGCTTGTAATCTCCTGTCGCCCAAGTAACGGCTGGAGGTGCTGGGCACCGTGGCCAACACTTTTATATGAACAGGGCCGGCCGATCCGACGGGCAGATAGCATCAAGGAGGATTTGTTGGATGGCCCACCCAACTCGTTGGTTTTGGCACAAGAGTGCCCCTGCACATGATCGTGTGCATGGTGGATTTGGGCGCGAGGTCCTGGTAACAGAATCTTGCACTTGTACTACCTCTCTTGCAGATGATTATGGGAGAGGAATGGTTTGGAAGCCGGCGACGTAGATTGTCAAAATGGTCCGTCGTCGTTGAACTGGCATACCTCATCCGGAAGCTGTAGATCATCGGAAGCTATGGAAATGTCGTAAGCCCATAGGCCACCGGTGACCATCGGTTTGATAGTCCTGAAAACTACCCGTACCATAAGGTAGGTATCGGGAGGAGGGATTGGCGAGTGACGTGACGGGGAGCGGTAGTGTCTCCCCGATGAAGTGATCCCATGCCTCGTCGGCTGTGACAAGGGCAGTGTTCTGGGCTTGGAACTGTAGTTCAATTCAGCTAATAAACTACTTTGGTCTCGAAGGCCTTGTTGATTCCTTCAACCTCCCGAGAGAGGCTGGGATCTCAAGCCTTCTTATGCCAAAGGGGAACGGTACGTAC